>SJXQ01010603.1:53762-74956 GCA_006408695.1 Aepyceros melampus
CCGCTGTCCGCTCCCTTTCCCACCCCCGGGGGCCGCCCGGCGACCCCGCGAGCCGGCACTGCGCCTCGGGGGCCAGGTCGTTAGAGCCACACGCTGCCCGGCGCGTCGAGGGCGGCCTCGGGCCGCCAGTCCTCAGGAGCCATGTGTGGTCTGTTATGTAAACAGGTGTAGGGACCACAGGCTTGTGGAGCTGGATGTCACGTGATGGTGACAGAGGGTGCGTTATCGACACCCTTCGATCATAAAACATCGAAAGGGCGCTTCAAAACGATTAGATTTCGTGCCACTTTGGGGCTCTTGGCAAGTTTGTAGGTACATACAGGTGCAGGGTTTGCGGCTTGGAGCTGGGCTCGCTGGTAGTAGTCTCCCGTGGATTTTGTCTGAGAAAATAAGCATATAAAAATAAGTGACTTCCCTGTGGCTGAATAATGTGAAAGGGAAGCAGTTTATCAGACAGTCTAGACCGATGTTTCCGAGGCTTGAGTGATGTCGGGGCAACTTCTGAGTCACTTGCAGAGAATCCCAGCGACAGAGGGTCAGGGGGCTGACGGACTGAGACCAGACTGCAGGAGTCCCGGGTTGCGGGAGGGTGGATGGTCCCTGTGCGGGTGCCAAGCGGGAAGAGGGTACAGCTGCCTTGTGTTTGAAGGTAGGACCTGCAGCTCATGATTAGGATGAGGGTGTAAGTGAAAGAAGAGACACAAAGATGGAGGTTTTGGGTCCAAGAAATGGTTACTGAGATGGGGAAAGGTTCGGGAAGAGCAGGGTTCTGTTTTTTGCGGGGCAGGGGGAGAGGGGGTCAGGAGTTTGGTTTTGAACCTGTAAAGTGCCAGCCAGAGGGCCCAGTGGAGACAGGCAGGCCTGTGTACAGACCAGAGGAGAACTATGAGGATTGCCCAGCAGGACAGGCTCTCAGGACGGGTGTGACCAGCGCTCACTCAGGCCGCCATCTAGAAAGAGTCTCCAGTTTGCCTTCAGGCCCTGCCCTTGCTCTGTCAGAAGTCTTCCTGATTTTTGAGCCAGGACCTGCACTTTCATTTGGCTCTGCGCCCTGCCGATTACGTAACCCGTGTGTATAGATGTGGCCAAAATGAGAGGGGTCCTTGCCCAGAACCCTGTGCACTCCACATTTCAAGGTCAGAGAGATGCAGGCGGCAGCAGGGGGCTGCGAGTTTGGCCAGTGAGCTCAGAGGGAGCCGAGAGACCGTGTCCAGAAAGCGAGGTGTCCGACTGGGCCTGGCATCATCCTGGGCTCAGGACAGGTGAGGCCTGAGAACCGTCTGTTTGTTCAGCAGCAGGGAGGGGAGGGCATCAGTGACCTTGCAGAAGCTGATTCTGTGTGATCCCGGGAAGAATGTCCATAAGAGATGAAGAGGACAGGCGTTGGAAACAGCTTGACCAGAAAACTCTTTGAGGTGAACTTTGTTGCTAAGGAGCATGGAGCAGAGGGGGAGTGGTCGCTGGAGGAGGATATGAGTTCTATAAGGCCGTTTTAAAGCCTGTGACAGTTGTACAGTTGTTGGCATGGATGTAAAAGCCAAGGGAGAAGGGAGGGCAGGGTTCTGAGATTCCAAGAAGAGAGCACATCGTCAGGGTGGAGCAGTGGAAACATGTCCAGAGGTGGAGGATGGGGACCTCGCTGTTGGATAAACTGTGAGATGGGAGCTTATTTGGGGTCTATTACACTTCCCTGGAGGCTCAGATGGTAAAGAATCTGCTTGCAATGCAGGAGACCCTGGTTTGATTCCTGGGTCAGGAAGATCCCCTGGGAAAGGGATAGGCTACCCACTCCAGTATTCTTGGGTTTCCCTGGTGGCTCAGATGGTAAAGAATCCACCTGATTGTGGTCTTGATTTGCATTTCTCTGATAATAAGTGATGTTGAGCATCTTTTCATGTGTGTTAGCCATCCATATGTCTTCTTTGGAGAAATGTCTATTTAGTTCTTTGGCCCATTTTTTGATTGAGTCATTTATTTTTCTGGAATTGAGCTGCATAAGTTGCTTGTATATTTTTGAGATTAGTTGTTTGTCAGTTGCTTCATTGCTATTATTTTCTCCCATTCAGAAGGCTGTCTTTTCACCTTGCTTATAGTTTCCTTTGTTGTGCAGAAGCTTTTAATTTTAATTAGATCCCATTTGTTTATTTTTGCTTTTATTTCCAGTATTCTGGGAGGATCCTGCTGTGATTTATGTCAGAGAGTGTTTTGCCTGTGTTCTCCTCTAGGAGTTTTATAGTTTCTATTCTTACGTTTAGATCTTTAATCCATTTTGAGTTTATTTTTGTGTATGGTGTTAGAAAGTGATCTAATTTCATTCTTTTACAAGTGGTTGACCAGTTTTCCCAGCACCACTTGTTAAAAAGATTGTCTTTAATCCACTGTATATTCTTGCCTCCTTTGTATTTATTCTTTTTGTTGCAATGGTGAATGGAATTGTTTCCTTAATTTCTTTTTCTACTTTCTCATTATTAGTGTATAGGAACGCAAGGGATTTCTGTGTGTAATGGATTAAAGACCTAAACGTAAGAACAGAAACTATAAAACTCCTAAGGGAGAACATAGGCAAAACACTGTCTGACATAAATCACAGCAGGATCCTCTATGATCCACCTCCCAGAATACTGGAAATAAAAGCAAAAATAAACAAATGGGATATAATTAAAATTAAAAGCTTCTGCACAACAAAGGAAACTATAAGCAAGGTGAAAAGACAGCCTTCTGAATGGGAGAAAATAATAGCAAATGAAGCACCTGACAAACAACTAATCTGAAAAATATACAAGCAACTTATGCAGCTCAATTCCAGAAAAATAAATGACCCAATCAAAAACTGGGCCAAAGAACTAAAGAGACATTTCTCCAAAGAAGACATAAAGATGGCTAACAAACACATGAAAAGATGCTCAACATCACTCATTATCAGAGAAATGCAAATCAAGACCATAATGAGGTACCATTTCACACCAGTTATAATGGCTGTGATCCAAAAGTCTGCAAGCAATAAATGTTGGAGAGGGTGTGGAGAGAAGGGAACCCTCTTACACTGTTGGTGGGAATGCAAACTAGTACAGCCACTATGGAAAACAGTGTGGAGATTCCTTTAAAAATTGCAAATAGAACTGCCATATGACCCAGCAATCCCACTGCTGGGCATACACACTGAGGAAACCAGAATTGAAAGAGACACGTGTACCCCAATGTTCATTGCAGCACTCTTTATAATAGCCAGGATATGGAAGCAGCCTAGATGCCCATCAGCAGATGAATGGATAAGAAAGCTGTGGTACATGTACACAATGGAGTATTACTCAGCCATTAAAAAGAATGCATTTGAATCAGTTCTAATGCGATGGATGAAACTGGAGCCGATTATACAGAGTGAAGCAAGCCAGAAAGAAAAACACCAATACAGTATACCAACACATATATATGGAATTTAGAAACATGGTAATTATAACCCTATATGCGAGACGGCAAAAGAGACACAGATGAATAGAATGGACTTTTGGACTCTGAGGGAGAGGGAGAGGGTGGGATGATTTGGGAGAATGGCACTGAAACATGTATACTATCATGTAAGAAATGAATTGCCAGTCTATGTTCGATACAGGATACAGGATACTTGGGACTGGTGCACGGGGATGATCCAGAGAGTTGATATGGGGTAGGAGGTGGCAGGGGTAGGGGGTTCAGGATTGGTAACTCATGTACTCCCGAGACAGATTCATATCAATGTATGGCAAAACCAATATTGTATTGTAAAGTAAAATAAAGTAAAAATAAAAATTTTAAAAAAAGGCAGCCATTAATTACCTGTTACAAAGCATATGTTTACTTTTGTTCTAATACTTTCTTTTATTTTTGATGCTAATTTCCAAAAATTAAAAACTTCACTCTTTATAGAACATATTAAAAGCAGCTGCAGAACTAAATATACCCCTGTTGTAATCTAGGATAACCTAGGGCATGGTGCCCTGAACTTTAGAGAACTTGCTTTATTTAGTCAGGAGTAATTTATCCCTTTCAGGTTTGATATAGCATTTTAATTCCATTGGATGTATTACAATAATAATTTTATTTAAAAGGTAATATTAATATGACAGAAGTTACATCCTTAATATAATAACAAAAAATTACGTGTAACTTTAAATTTTCTGGTAGTAGATGAGGAAGAAATTTCAAGACTACTGGTTTTAATTAATGAGAACTCATTTATACCAGACAGAGATGACAAACTGTTGACCTGAGGAATGAATCCAGCCCACAAAGTCATCCTCTTCCAGCCCAAGATTGAAATAAAATGTGTTTTCTTACAAAAACTAAAAATGTTTCAAGATTCCTTGGTGACATAATTAAGATAACTCTGTAGCAAACAAGATCAGTTAATTATTTTTAGTTCAGTTCAGTTCAGTCACTCAGTCATGTCCGACTTTTTGCAACCCCATGAATTGCAGCATGTCAGGCCTCCCTGTCCATCACCAACTCCGAGTTCACTCAGACTTATGTCCATCGAGTCAGTGATGCCATCTAGCCATCTCATCCTCTGTTCTCCCCTTCACCTCCTGCCCCCAATTCCTCCCAGCATCAGAGTCTTTTCCAATGAGTTAACTCTTCGCATGAGGTGGCCAAAGTACTAGAGTTTCAGCTTTAGCATCATTCCTTCCAAAGAAATCCCAGGGCTGATCTCCTTCAGAATGGACTGGTTGGATCTCCTTGCAGTCCAAGGGACTCTCAAGAGTCTTCTCCAATACTTTAGTAAAAAAAAAAAAACAAAAACTATGTCTTCTGATTTATCACTGTTAAGAATAAAACAAGCTAATATTTTATTTTATTTGAGTTTGCTTTTTCTAAACTTAACTAGATTTACTGATTACCTAGGCTAACTTTACTCTTACATGTTTATGATTATAAAAAATTAGATTTTATTCACTTTAATTGAATCATTATTCTGACTAGCTTCTCTCAAGTCAGGATCATCTTGAGGATAACTTGAGGATAATCTAAGTCAGCTTGAGGATAATTTCCAGGATGTTTAGGTAACCTAAAACCTTGAACTGATGTTGACAATTCAGATAATAGACTGTGAGTTCAGACTTCTGATAGACATCATTTAGACACTCTCAGACCATAGCACTGGACTGAGTCAGCATATCCAGAACTCAGTTTCAGTTGTGACTAGCAACCCAAGATCCAGAAGGACAGCAATTAATCACTGAATTAACTGATGAGGGGAAATTTATAGTGGTTACCTGTTTGAAATATTTATGATTTTGTCTCTTTATGTTCTATTTTCTGGATATATAAGACAGCTACTTCTTAACCAAAAATGATTTAATAAATTCTGCTTTTGTAACATACGTGAAAAAAAATTAATGTCTGACTCTCAGGATCCCCTTCTCCCAAGAACTGATAAGATTATAAGATCTGCCTCTGTTTTGTGGCAGTTATCTTGGAGTAACTCTAAGACCCACTGTCCTAAGAAGCTGGGTTTCTCTAAGAGGCTGTCCTCCTTACCAAGTTATAGCTGCTTATATTGTGCAACCAAGCTTTTGCCTGGAGAGTCTTGAGAGTGGTGGTCAATAACAGAGTGTGACAAGACATTTCAAGGACTTAACTCTGATGCTCTGTGGGACCAATGCCCACAAAGACCTCTTGAGACCCTGGCCTGGAATGAGTGGAAAGGCAGTTAAATCCAGCCTTTTTCCAGAGAAAAGCCATACAAGGTTTTAGATACTATGGTGCAAACCAGCAGAGAGAGTTTTTTGGATTTGAATTCTTAGCCTCAGAATAGCAAACCATAGAGGCTTTCTTCTTCTTTTTTAAAATCTTTCCCTTTGAGTGTGTGTGTGTGTGTGTGTGTGTGTGTGCTACTCACAAACATGTCAACATTTAACCTGTGTTATTAGCTTCTCTCCATCAGTTAAACAATGATCTATTTACTTTTGGCCTCACTCGGTCCTTCTTGCAGCATACGGGCTTTCTCCATTAGTTAAACAATGATTTGTCTATCTTTGGCTGCACTGGGTCCTTCTTGCTGCATATGGGCTCTCTCTCATTGTGGCATGTGGGGGCTGCTCTCTGCCTTCTCACTGTGGTGGCTTCTCTTGTGGAGCACAGGCTCTAAAGTGTGGGCTCAGTAATTATGGGCATGGGCTTATTTGTTCCATGGTGTGTGGGATCTTCTCACACCAGGGATTGAACCTGGGTCCTCAGCATTGGCAAGCAGACTCTTAACTATTGGTCCACTAGGGAAATCCCATGGAGGCTTCTTAAACACACAGTCTCTCATCTACATTGCTCATGGACCTCATGCTCTCTTTGCTACTCTCCTTTCATTCACCACAACCACAGTATCTGTAGTTGTATAGTAAAGACAGCTCCCTGCCACACCACAGACATTATTGTAGGAGATAACATGCTTTCAGTTACTATAGCAATGATGTCTCTTTGTTGGTCATGAAAATGGCTTGTGAATTTTGAGTCAAGTCATTGACTCTTCAGTGTTTCCTCTGCTGAGTCTATGAAGATCAGATTCTTCCAGGCACTGTTTCCCCATGTGATGTCACCACGGATTGACTGTAACCCTCCTTGGTGGACAGGGCTTGACTAAACCCTTCTCTCCATGCTGTTCTCCAGGCAATTTCCCATAATTTTGACAGTGTTTCCCATCTCTAAGGCTTGCTTCTACCTTTTTTTGTTTGTTTGTTTTGCTCCCCTTTCTTATGGTCTCTGGGACCTCTGCATCAACTATCTGTTCTTTTTTTCTGAAACTTTGCAGAAAAAAGGTGCAGTACAAGGAGGATGTTAGAAGCCAGATGAAAACAAGAAAGGATCAAATAAGTAGTGAGAAAGTTAAGCCAATGACATAAGACAAGTCTTGTGAGAATTTCTGCCACTAACAAGTTCATGGACTTTAAGGTTAGTGAAACAGACATATGCATCAGCTTAGAAATCAATGGAGAAAGAATGCTTTAAAATTGTAAAGATGAAGGCAGAAACTTAGTAAGTCCAGGGCACTGAAGGAAGGAGTGGCTTTGAATTAAGAAGAAATGAAGGACGAACTTCACAGAAACTTTGAGGTAGCAAGGAGAAAAGTGATCATGGTATTTGAATTTAAAAAAAGAAAGCAGCAGAAGATTGTGTTGATCTCAGGTGTATAACAAGCCAGGTTTTTTAAGAGTCTGTGGTAGATCACATTGATTTGTTCATGAACTATAGAATCTGCAAATCACAGCCCCAAGAACTCAATTTGTCACCTATGCCCATGATATCAATTATCTTTATTTTATGTCCTTTACAGCTTTGTACTTAGTATATATCTTAACGATTCATTTCTCCCTTAGAATATTTCTATTCAATAGCTTTGCACTTAGTATTCAGTATATCTTAAAAATTCATTTCTTTCCTCATAAAATAGATTATAGTTATTGGTTCTAGCTTATATTTATGTTTGTCTTTAAAATTTTTACTTAGTTTAGCCACATCCCATATTTTTAAAGTCTGTTTTTCTAACCCACGTGTATTCAGTGGAGAAAGAACAGTGCTCTAGAGTACGGGCTTCATCCTGAAAGCCTTCTGATGAAAGCTTCCATTAGTTATCGTCTCTTTGATCTTAAGTGCACTTTCCAATCAGTCATAATAGTGACTCATATTATCTTCCATTTTTAAAGAATTACTTGAATCATATGGTAACATTTTTCCAAACCACTTAGAATTTCTGCTTCTGCTGGACTTGTATCCTTCAATATGATTATATATTATGGAAATGAAATAGGAAATCTATCAATTAATCAACAGATATGAATGTGCCTTAACTAATAGTGCAATAGAAAGATATATTTCATGAACAGCATGGATAATTATACTTAAGAAGTGGCTAAATTATGATTTCTGCATCATCTATTTAATGTCCTTGAAGTCTTTTGCTTTATCATCTATTATTCATCACCTCATCTGCCTTTTTTACTTCAGAATTTCTCTGCACCATCACTTACTTTTATATTCTGTAATCATTAAGTAAATATATAGTATTGGCATATATTCTGATAGTTGTTGAAGAAACCATGATTAAAATGTTTGGACTCTGAGATGGGTTCCTCCTTGCTGCTGCTAAGTCGCTTCAGTCGTGTCTGACTCTTAGCGACCCCATGGACTGTGGCCCACCAGGCTCCTCCATCCATGGTATTTTCCAGGCAAGAGTGCTGGAGTGGGGTGCCATTGCCTTCTTCAGGGTTCTTCCTTAGTGGGAAAGAAACATCCATAAATAATATTCATAAAACACATGTAGATACTACATCAAAACATATGAAATTGTCATTTTTTGTCGGTCCAGATTGGTCAAACTTGAGACAATACTAAATGTGCTGATATAGATTTTGAAAATACCACTTAAGATACTGTGAAAAATGACAGGTGTCAGTTGTCAGGCAGTAAAGAGATCAGGAAAGGAGATGCTATTATTGGATGAGGAAAAAAGTATTTTCCACACAAAGGAGAAATCTTTAGACTTGAAAGTATCAAGGAACTTGGCATATTCCAGGAGGTATATGAAGACAGTTGTTGAGAGATAAGTATCCAAACTGTTTTGGTTTAAATTTTACTCCACCACTGACTTGCCATAAAGCCATAAGGCCATAAGCTATTAATTTTTCTGTCTTCCAATTACTTCATTTGCAGAATAAAGGTGATAATAGGACCAGCTTCATCCAGTTGTTGGAGAGTTAAATGGTTACATGTTAAGGCTCTCAGGATGGTGTCTGGCAAAAGACAGTCCTCTGTCCATTTCAGTTGTTACTGTTGAAGGACGAAGATTGAAGAGCCCTTCTCTCCTTCATTTGCCTTCCTGAAGCTCTGTCCTGCCTCCTTTCCAAGGCTGCCCCTGTAGGAAGTATAACCAAAAGTGGGGGTCTGGCTACTCACCTCTCAAAAGCCAATAGCAAGACAAGTTTTGTGGAAAGGTAAGTTTACTTTACTTCAGATCCTGGCAACTGAGGTGGGGAAAAGGGCAGACTCTAGTCCAAAGGCTGACAATCAGTGGGTAAGAGCTTTTATAGACAGAGGGGGCTTCATGCAGACAGTCAGCTCCGACAGTCTTCTTGAAGTTGATCATGTGGTGATTGTTTTAAGTACAATTAGTCTTCAGTTCCAGGTTCAGTTTGTTTCCATTTCCTTGAGGCCAGTTCTCAGAACTGTGGCAGCTTATGTCATGGCTACGGTCTGGTCATGATGTAGTTAACTTCCTCCACCTGCTGAGGTTTCAGTATCTACAAAACAGATCACAGGATATGGTTCAGAATAGTATCTCAAGGCCCAGAGAAGGAACTGAATGTCCTTAACTATGCTTAACGACTAAACTATTGTTTTGTCCTGTCCGATTCCTTTCTTTGCGTCTGCATTTTCTCCTGTCTCTGATTAAACTTCCTCTTTGGCTAAAGTTTTTCCACAGACAAAAGGCAAGGCAAGGACATAGGAGGGAAGGCCCATAGGGTCCTATTTGATTTCAGAAGTATATGATTTCATCATCTCTTGATGTAACTCTCCAAAACTGGCTCCATCAATTTTGTCTCTTTCAAGTGCTCTGCATCTTGCTAAGGAAACCAACACTCTCTTCTTCACCAAGGAGGCCTCGTACTGACCCCAGCTGAAGGTGAGTGGATGGAGAGCTCCACTCCAAGGTTGTCAAATCTGAATACTGTGCATTTGCCAAGGGTACCTACAGGGCAGCATTGCAGGGCTGGGAGCCTCTTCTATGACTTACTCTGAAGTCACAACATTTTCTTCACTCATAAGTGAAATGGCTTCACATCAGGATTTTTCCACATGACCTTAACCTTATATCATTACTACAGCTTCAGTTTTTTAAAGTCTTTATCTCTTAAATTTTAAATTATTTTAAAAATGGATACTTATTTTAATGGGAAAGATAATAGCATTTGGTAAAAATGAATGATCTCACACTTGCTTGTCAATCCATCTCTTATCTCACTCATCATGGGAACCAGTATTAAGAGCCCCATGTACATACTCGTGTTGCTTTAGCCCTTCTCCGCACTCAGACAACTGGTCTTGTCTTAGGATTCTCTCATTTGGATATTTAACACATGTAAATTTAAAAATTTTGTTTTTCCTTAACTAAAATGTAACCATTTGCCACCCAATATTCTGAAACTTTCTGTTTTCACTAACAGTGTATTATAAACATCTCTTCAGGCCAGTGGAAATAGATCTAACATAGATGCTTCAAGGCATGGGGGTAAACATAATTTTTTATTCAACATTCCCCAACTGGTGCTTCCATACTATAAAAAATAGCTTTTGTATCTATTTTTTTTTTAAAGGAAGTTTTTTTTTTTTTTTTAACTTCAGAAGGTGAGATCTTTAAAAATGGGGCTGCTGAGTCACGGTTGTGAGTCTTTTTACATTAACAGTTATTGACAGAGTACTTTCTAAGAACGATTTTAGTCAGTCTCCCTCTTGTTTATCAGAAACAGCAGCAGCATCAGGAGATGTTTTCATTCTTAATTATTGCCAGTCTGATGAGTTAAAAATACCTTGTTATGGTTATATTTTGCATTTCCCTTACTACTTAGAAACATTGAAGATCATTTCATATGCTTGTCAGTGCTTAAAATTTATCTTCTGTGAATATCTAGTTTATTTCTTTCCTCCGATTATTTGTATTTTTATTAATTGGCAAGAGCTAAGAGTCAGACACAACTGTCTGGACAACAACAAAAAGCTCATTGTATATTAGAAATACTAAATATTAAAATAAAATAAAAAATGAACAGTAGAGTCAGAATATATTTACAGTGCATATTTGGTTACATTAGCACCACTGGGTGTATAGAAAACTATCTGTTGTTGACTGTAATAAGGCCATCAAATATGTTTATCGCTTCTGGATGTGCTATCTTACTTAAGAAACTCCACTTTCCCCATGTCTATTGTCAAATCTAAGGCTATACAATACTCCTCAAGATTATTTCCAATAATTTGATCATTTTATTTCTATACTAGACCTTAATTAATTTAGATTTTTAAATTGACCTATAATTTATTTATAATATATCAATTTCATGTGGACAACATAAACATCAATATTTTTGTAGATTATACTCTATTTAAAGTTATTACAAAATATTGGCTATATCTCCTTGTGGTACACAATATATCCTTGTTGCTTATTTATTTTATAGTTAGTACTTTGTGTCTCTCATTCCTATATCCTCACTCCCCTGTCCCCACTGGTAATCACTAGTTTGTGTGTCTGTGAGTCTGTTTCTGTTTTGGTATTTATTTGTCTTACTTTTTAGATTCCACATATAAGTGATAGTATAGAGTATTTAAAGTCTTTCTTAATCTGACTTATTTCACTAAGCATGACACTTTCTAGGTCTATGCATGTTGTTGCAAACAGCAGATTTCATTCTATTTTATAGCTGAGTAATGTTCCATTATATATATATACCACATATTCTTTATCCATTAATCTGTTGATGGACACTTAGGTCGCTTCCATATTTTGATTATTGTAAATGTTGCTGCTATGAGCACTGAGGTGTCTATTTATTTTATTTCCATATATATCCAGGAGTGGAATTGTTGGATCATATGGCAGTTCTTTTTTTTTTTTTTTTTAGCTTTTCAAGGAACTTCCATACAGTTTTCCACAGAGGCTTCACCAATTTAAATTCCCACCAATAGTGTACCCAGGGTTTCCTTTTTCTCTACATCCTCACCAATATTTGTTTCTTGTGGTATTTTTAATCTTAGCCATTCTGACAGGTCTGAAGTGAAGTGTTGTGGTTTTGACTAGCATTTCTCTTATAATTAGTGATGTTGAGTATCTTTTCATGTGCCTATTGGCCATCAGCATGTGCTTTTTGGAAATATGTCTATTCAGGTCTTCTGCCCATTTTTAAATTGGATTGATTTTTTTATATTGTTTGTATGAGCTGTTTATATATTTTTGGATATTAATCCTTTATTGGTCATACCACTTGAAAATATGTTTCACATGCAGTAGGTTGTCTTTTCACTATGTTGATGGTTTTCTTTCATAAATAAAAGCTTTTAAATTTAATCATGTCTCATTTATTTATTTTTGCTTTTGTTTCTCTTGCCTTAGAAAATATATCCAAAAATATTGCTATGTTGATGTTGAAGAGTGTTCTGCCTTTGCTTTCTTCTGGGAGTTTTATGATTTCTGGTTTTACATTTATGCCTTTAATCCATTTGAGTTTATTTTTATATGCAGCATAAGGGGGTATTGTAATTTCATTCTTTATATGTAGCTTTCCAGCTTTTCCAACACCACTTGTTGAAGATACTGTCTTTTCCCCATTGTTTATGTCTTCCTTCCTTGTTGTAGATTAATTGACCGCAGATGTGTGGGTTTGTTTTGGGACTCTCCATTTTTCCCATTGAGCTATGTGTCTGGTTTGTGCTATTACTGTATTGTTTTGATTACTGTAGCTTTGTAGTGTAGTTTGAAGTCAGGAATCATGATACCTCCACCTTTGTTCTTTTTTTCTCAAGATTCCTTTGGCAATTCAGAGTCTTTTGTGATTTCATATAAATGTTACAAGTATTTGTTCTAGTTCTGTGAAACATATCTTGTGTATTTTGATAAAGCTTGCATTAAATCTGTAGATTGATTTGGGTAGGTAGTATGGACATTGTGTCTGAATCTTTGAGACCCCATGTACTGTAGCCTACCAGGCTCCCCTGGGATTCTCTAGGCAAGAATACTGGAGTGGGTAACCATTTCCTTCTCCAAGGGATCTTCCCAACCCGGAGATTGAACCTGAGTCTCCTGAGTTTCACACAGATTCTTTACCATCTGAGCCACCAGGGAAGCCCATGGACATTTTAACCATTTTAATTCAGTATGTATGGATGTGAAAGTTGGACCGTAAAGAAGGCTGAGTGCCGAAGAATTGATGCTTTTGAACTGTGGTGTTGGAGAAGACTCTTGAGAGTCCCGTGGACTGCAAGGAGATTCAACCAGTCCATTCTGAAGGAGATCAGCCCTGGGATTTCTTTGGAAGAAATGATGCTAAAGCTGAAGGTCCAGTACTTTGTCCACCTTATGCGAAGAGTTGACTCATTGGAAAAGACTCTGATGCTGGGAGGGATTGGGGGCAGGAGGAGAAGGGGACGACCAAGGAGGAGATGGCTGGATGGCATCACTGACTCCATGGGTGTGGGTCTGGGTGAACTCTGGGAGTTGGTGATGGACAGGGATGCCTGGTGTGCTGCGATTCATGGGGTCGCAAAGACTCAAACACGACTGAGTGACTGAACTGAACTGAATTGTTGTAATCCAAGAACATTGGATATGTTTCCATTTCTTTGTACTGTCTTCAATTTCATCAATGTTTTAGAGTTTTAAAGTATAAGTCTTTAAATTCTTGATAAGTTTATGCCTAGATATTCTTTTTGATGAAATTTTCATTGGGAGTATTTCTTGTTAATTCTCCCTTCATGTCTCTTAATATTTGCTTTACATATTCAAGTGATCCTGTATTAGGTATGGAGAAGGCAATGGCACCCCACTCCAGTACTCTTGCCTGGAAAATCCCATAGATGGAGGAGCCTGGTAGGCTGCAGTCCATGGGGTCGCTAGAGTCAGACACGACTGAGCGACTTCCCTTTCACTTTTCACTTTCATGCTTTGGAGAAGGAAATGGCAACCCACTCTAGTGTTCTTGCCTGGAGAGTCCCAGGGATGGGGGAGACTGATGGTCTGCCGTCTATGGGGTCGCACAGAGTCGGACACGACTAAAGCGACTTAGCAGCAGCAGTATTAGGTGCACATACGTTAATGTGTGTTATAACCACTTTTGGCAATAATCCCTTTATAATTATACAATGCCCTTCTTTGTCTTTTGTTGTATAGTTCATTTTAAACTCTACTTTGTCTAATATAAGTATTGTTATCCCTGCTTTATTGTCATTCCTGTTTGCATAAAATATCTTTTTTCATCTCCTCGCTTTCAATCTGTATGCACTGAGAGACTGAAGTGAGTTTCTTACAAGCAGCATACATATGGATATATTTTTTTAATCCAGTTAACTACACTATGTCTTTTAATTGGAGCACTTAGTAAATTAGCACATAGTGATAATAGATAGGTGTATACTTACTGCCATTTTGCTGCTTATTTTCTGCTTGTTTTTGTAGTTTTTCTCTATTTTTTTCTTCTTTTAGTTTCTTCCCTTGTGGTTTGATGATTTTCTTTAGTGGTATGCTTATGTTCCTTTCTCTCTAAGCTTTGTATATCTATTGTAGGCTTTTGATTTGTATTTCCTATGGGGTTCATATATACTGACCTATAACTATATCTGCTTGTTTTAAACTGGCAGTCATTTAAATACAAGCACATTCCCCAGTGGCTCAGATGGTAAAGAATCTGCCTGCAGAAATTCAGGAGACCCAGGTACAATCCCTGGGTCAGGAAGATCCCTTGGAGAAGGAAATGGCACCCACTCTGTTATTCTTGCCTGGAGAATCCCCTGAACAAAGGCACCTAGCAGGCTACTGTCCATGGGGTTTAAAAAGTTAGACATGACTGAATGACTAACATTTTCACCTTTTCCCACTTTCATATATAGTGACCTATACATATACCCACTTGTTTTAAACTGCCAATCATTTAACTACAAACACATTCTAAAAGATCTACCTTTTTATACTTGTGTTTTTGACGCCATATTTTATATCTTCATGTTTATCCCATCACTCTTTATTATATAACTTATTTTACATTTATCTTTTACTCTTCATCAAAAGAGCAAGAGAGTTCCAGAAAAAATTTACTTCTGCTTTATTGACTATGCCAAAGCCTTTGACTGTGTGGATCACAACAAACTGTGGAAAATCCTTAAAGAGATGAGAATTAGAACACCTTACTTGCCTCCTGAGAAATCTGTATGCAGGTCAAGAAGAACTGGACATGGAACAACAGACTGGTTCCAAATAGGGAAAAGAGTATGTCAAGGCTGTATATTGTCACCCTGCCTATTTAACTTATCTGCAGAATACATCATGAGAAACGCTGGGCTGGAAGAAGCACAAGCTGGAATCAAGATTTCTGGGAGAAATATCAATAACCTCAGATATGCAGATGACAGCACCCTTATGGCAGAAAGTGAAGAGGAACTGAAGAGCCTCTTGATGAAAGTGAAAGAGGAGAGTGAAAAAGCTGGTTTAAAACTCAACATTCAAGTAGATAGCCAATGGGAATTTGCTATATGGCCTCAGGAGTCTCAAACAGTGGCTGTGTATCAACCTAGAAGGGTGGGAGGGAGTGGGAGATGGGGGAGAGTTTCAAAAGGGAGGGGATATATGTATACCTATGTTGAGGTTTGACAGAAAACAAAATTCCTTCAATAGACAAATAAATTTTAAAAACTAACAAAATAAAAACTAAGATCATGGCATCTGGTCCCATCACTTCATGACAAATAGATGGGGAAACAATGGAAACAATGAGAGACTTTATTTCTTGGGCTCCAAAGTCACTGCAGATGGTGACTGCAGCCATGTAATTAAAAGATGTTTACTTCTTGAAAGAAAATCTATGATAAATCTAGACATCATATTAAAAAAGCAGAGACATTACTTTGCCAACAAAGGTCTGTCTAATTAAAGCTATGGTTTTTCCAGTAGTCATGTATGGATGTGAGAGCTGGACCATAAAGAAAGCTGAGTGCTGAAGAATTGATGCTTTTGAACTGTGATGTAGGAGATTCTTTTTTAAAAAATAATTCATCTATTTTAATTGGAGGTTAATTACTTTACAATATTTTAGTATTTCTTTACCATACATTGGCATGAATTAGCCATGGGTATACATGTGTCCCCCATCCTGAACACCCTTCCCACCTCCCTCCCCATCCCATCCCTTAGGGTCATCCCAGTGCACCAGCCCTGAGCACCCCATCTCATGAATTGAAACTGGACTGGCAATCTATTCACATGTGGTAATATATATGTTTCTGTGTTAGTCTCTCAAATCATCCCACCCTTGCCTTCTCCCAAAGAGTCCAAAAGTCTGTTCTTTATATCTGTGTCTCTTCTGCTATCTCACATATAGGGTCATTGTTACCATCTCTCTAAATTCCATATATACACAGTAATATACTGTATTAGTATTTTTCTTTCTGGCTTACTTCATTCTGTGTAATAGGCTCCAGTTTCATCCACCTCATTAGAACTGATTGATATGTGTTCTTTTTAATAGCTGAGTAATATTCCATTGTGTATATGTACAACAGCTTTCTTATCCATTTGTCTGCCAATGGACATCTAGGTTGCTTCCATGTCCTAGCTATTGTAAACAGTGCTGCAATGAACATTGGGATACATGTGTCTCTCAGTTCTGGTTTCCTTGGTGAGTATACCCAGCAGTGGGATTGTTGGGTCATATGGCAGTTCTATTTCCAGTTTTTTAAGAAATCTCCACACTGTTCTCCATAGCGGCTGTACTAGTTTGCATTCCCACCAACAGTGTAAGAGAGTTTCCTTTCTCCACACCCTCTCTAGCACTTATTGTTTGTAGACGTTTTGATAGCAGCCATTCTGACCAGAGTGAGATGGTACCTCATTGTGCTTTTGATTTGCATTTCTCTGATAATGAGTGATGTTGAGTATCTTTTCATGTGTTTGTTACCCCTCTGTAGGTCTTCTTTGGAGAAATGTCTGTTTAGTTCTTTGGCCCATTTTTTGATTAGGTCATTTATTTTTCTGGAATTGAGCTGCAGAAGTTGCTTGCATATTTTTAAGACTAATTATTTGTCAGTTGCTTTGTTTGCTATTATTTTCTCCCATCTGAAAACTGTCTTTTCACCTTGCTTATAGTTTCCCTCATTGTGCAAAAGCTTTTAAGTTTAATTAGGTCCCATTTGCTTATTTTTGCTTTTATTTCTATTACTCTGGGAGGTGGGTCATAGAGGATCCTTCTGTGATTTATGTCAGAGAATGTTTTGCCTATGTTTTCCTCTAGGAGTTTTATAGTTTCTGGTCTTCCATTTAGATCTTTAATCCATTTTTATTTTATTTTTGTGTATGGTGTTAGAAAGTGTTTGGGTTTCATTCTTTTACAAGTGATTGACTAGTTTTCACAGCACCATTTGTTATAGAGATTGTCTTTTCTCCATTGTATATTCTTGCCTCCTTTGTCAAAGATAAGGTGTCCATAGATGCATGGATTTTTCTCTGGGCTTTCTATTTTGTTCCATTGATCTATATTTCTGTCTTTGTGCTAGTACCATACTGTCTTGATGACTGTAGCTTTGTAGTATAGTCTGAAGTCAGGCTGTTGATTCCTCCAGTTCCATTCTTCTTAAGAGAAGACTCTTGAATGTCTCTTGGACAGCAGGAGATCAACCCAGTCAATCCTAAAGGAAATCAGTCCTAAATATTCATTGGAAGGGCTGATGCTGAAGTACTTTGGCCACCTCATGCGAAGAGTTGACTCATTGGAAAAGACTCTGATGCTGAGAGGGATTGCGGGCTGTAAGAGAAGGGGATGACAGAGGATGAGATGGCTGGATGGTATCACCGACTCGATGGATGTGAGTTTGAGTGAACTCTGGGAGTTGATGATGGACACGGAGACCTGGTATGCTGCAATTCATGGGGTCACAAAGAGTCTGACATGACTTGGAGACTGAACTGAACTGAACAGCCATTACTATATATTTTCCTTTATTAGTGGGATTTTTCCTTGCCTATTGATCCTTCTTTTCCATGTAGAGAAGTCCCTTTAATATTTATTTTAAGGTAATTTAGTAATGAAACCTTTTAGTTTTTACTTATCTTTCAGTACTGAGGGATAGGGCATAGTGTCCTGGGTTGTAAGGTTTTCTTCCTTTCAACGCTTTAAATATATCATACCACTCCCTTCTGGCCTGTAAAATTTTGGATGTAAAATTTGCTCTTCAGAAAGCAAACATGGCCAGAGCAGGTGCTCAACTCAAGCTGGGTCTCATGCTGGGGTGGTTTCAGGAAGCTAGTCAGAGTCCCAGGCTGTTTCAGTCTGCTTCCTCAACCATGTTCAGGAGTAAGCAAGCATGTGTACAATTCTCAAGTGGAGTCTAGGTTTCTTACAGACATACTGTCAGTCCCCGGATCTCTAGAGAACCCAGCCACTGGTTCTATAACCAGCTAAGTGGACTCACCTTTCTGGTGTCAGAACCCAGAGTTGGAACACCCAATATATGGGTTGCACTGCTTACTCCCCAGAGAATATCTCTCCCTACCTAATGCTCCTCCTCTTCTGAGTCCTCTCTCAGGGACACAGGTCTCTACTTGATTACTTTTCTTTCCTTTCTACCTGATTGTAGCTGAATCTTTCATGCAGCCTTGGTTGTAAAGGAGTCCTCTCCCAGTTTCCAGTTAATTGTCAGTGGTAATTGTCCCACATGTAGATATATTTTTGACGTGTTCATGGAGGAAGGTGAGCTCCATATCTTCCACCACCTTGATTGCCCCCTGGATTTTTAAAAATATTATTTAAAATGGAGGTTGAGCTTTATTTCTTCCAAAGGAGTTGCAAAAAATATCAACATGATTTTTTAAAAGATTTTATGTGCACACATGACATTTATCAAAAGAGATATCTTGATAAATGTGGCCACAGGACTGGAAAAGTTCAATTCACCTCCCAATTCCTAATAAGAGCAGTACTAAAGATTTAAACCACCAGACAATTGTGCTCATCTCCCATGCTAGTAAGGTTATGCTCAAAATCCTTCAAGCTAAGCTTCAGCATTATGTGAACCAAGAAATTTCAGATGTTTAAACTGGGTTTAGAAAAGACAGAGGAACCAGAGATCAAATTGCCAACGTTCACTAGATCATAGAGAAAGAAAAGGAATTTCAGAAAAACATCTACTTCTGTTTCATTGACTATGCTAAAGCCTTTGTATGGATCATAACAAACTGGAGAACTCTTAAAGAGATGAGAATACCAGGCCATCTTACCTGTCTCCTGAGAAACCTGTATGCGGGTCAAGAAGCAAAAGTTGGAACCATGTATCAAACAAATAACTGTCCAATTCAATGGACGTGAATTTGAGCAAACTCCAGGAGATTATGAGCAACAAAGAAGCCTGGCATGCTGCAATCCAGGAGGTTGAGAAAAGTCCGATATGACTTGGCCAGTGAACAACAACAATATGTTAAAACCGAGCTAATGCCTATTACAGTTACAGTTGAGGAGAGGGCTTTCTGTTGTTGTTGTTGTTGTTTTAACTTCTTATTTTACATTTCGAAAGGACCCTGATGCTGGGGAAGATTGAAGGCAAAAAGAGAAGCGGGTGGCAGATGATGAGATGGTTAAATAGCATCATTGATTCAATGGATGCGAATTTGAGCAAACTCTGGGAGATAACGAAGGACAGGGAAGGAAACGTGGTGTGTGTGCTACAGTCCATGGGGTCCTAAAGAGTCGGACACAACTGAGAAACTTTCACTTTTCACTTTCACTTTCATGTTGAATTTAGAAATTAATTTAGGGAGAATACTCATCATAGCAATGCATGAACTGTTATAGCTTTCAACTTAGTTAGGTCATTTAAACTTTCTCTTAGTTGAATCTTAACAGGTTATTTGTGCAGAGATCTTTCTTATCTTATGCTAGATCAAGGTTCCATAACCTCATATTATTGACATTTTGACCTAAGGATTCTTTGTTGTGGGGTGCTGTCTTGCATTGTAGAAAGTTTAGCAGCTTCCTGGCTCTACACACTAGATACCAGAAGTACCACATAAACTATGACAGCCAAAAATATTTTCAGACTTTGTTAAAAGTCCTTGCAGGGTAAATTGCTCCAGTTGAGAAGTACACTTGATGGTTTCAGATACTTGGTATATTTTTGGTACTGTTGTAAATGATGTAGATTTTTTAAAATTTTATATCCATATTTATTGCCAGTATGTTTTCCTTGTATCCTGAGGTGTTGCTAAGTATTCTAACAATATATAAGATTTTTTCTTTAGTCAATTCCAAATGGCTTNTATATTTTTGGTACTGTTGTAAATGATGTAGATTTTTTAAAATTTTATGTCCATATTTATTGCCAGTATGTTTTCCTTGTATCCTGAGGTGTTGCTAAGTATTCTAACAATATATAAGATTTTTTCTTTAGTCAATTCCAAATGGCTTTTATGTACACTATCATTATTTTTCTTTTTATAATATTTATATATTTTATTTGTTTTTCTAATATTACAGCATGAGCTATGAACTCCACCACAATGTTGGATAGAAGTGGTAAAAATAAACATATTAGCCTTATCCTTAAACTTAGGGACAGAAATATTTAACAGTTTAAAATCAGGCACAGTGTTAGCTGCAGGGTTTTTGTATTTGGTTGGGGCAAAAGTAACTTTGTATACATTTCAGTTCAGTTACTCAGTTGTGTCCGACTCTTTGAGACCCCATGAATCACAGCATACCAGGCCTCCCTGTCCATCACCAACTCCAGGAGTTCACTCAAACTCAAGTCCATCAAGTCAGTGATGCCGTCCAGCCATCTCATCCTCTGTCATCCCCTTCTACTCCTGCCTTCAATCCCTCCCAGCATGAGAGTCTTTTCCAATGAGTCAACTCTTTGCATGAGGTGGCCAAAGTATTGGAGTTTCAGCCTCAGCATCATTCCTTCCAAAGAAATCCCAGGGCTGATCTCCTTCAGAATGGACTGGTTGAATCTCCCTGCAGTCCAAGGGACTCTCAAAAGTCTTCTCCAGCACCACAGTTCAAAAGCATCAGTTCTTCGGCACTCAGCTTTCTACACCGTCCAATTCTCACATTCATACATGACCACTGGAAAAATCATAGCCTTGACTACATGGACCTTAGTCGGCAAAGTAATGTCTCTGCTTTTGAATATACTATCTAGGTTGGTCATAACTTTTCTTCCAAGGAGTAAGCATCTTTTAATTTCATAGCTGCAGTCATCATCTGTAATCATTTTGGAGCCCAGAAAAATAAAATCTGACAATGTTTTTGATATTTCCCCATCTATTTCCCATGAAGTGATGGGACCAGATGCCATGATCTTCATTTTCTGAATGTTGAGCTTTAAGCCAACTTTTTCACTCTCCTCTTTCTCTTTCATCAAGAGGCTTTTTATTTCCTCTTCCCTTTCTGCCATAAGGGTGCTGTCATCTGCATATCTGA
>SJXQ01010604.1:0-13389 GCA_006408695.1 Aepyceros melampus
ACAATATACAGCCTTGACGTACTCCTTTTCCTATTTGGAACCAGTCTGTTGTTCCATGTCCAGTTCTAACTGTTGCTTCCTGACCTGCATACAGATTTCTCAAGAGGCAGGTCAGGTGGTCTGGTATTCCCATCTCTCTCAGAATTCTCCACAGTTTCTTGTGATCCACACAGTCAAAGGCTTTGGCATAGTCAATAAAGCAGAAATAGATGTTTTTCTGGAACTCTCTTGCTTTTTCCATGATCCAAAGGATGTTGGCAATTTGATCTCTGGTTCCTCTGCCTTTTCTAAATCCAGCTTGAACATCTGGAAGTTCATGGTTCCCATATTGCTGAAACCTGGCTTGGAGAATTTTGAGCATTACTTTACTAGCATGTGAGATGAGTGCAATTGTGCGGTAGTTTGAGCGTTCTTTGGCATTGCCTTTCTTTGGGACTGGAATGAAAACTGACCTTTTCCAGTCCTGTGGTTACTGCTGAGTTTTCCAGATTTGCTGGCATAGTGAGTGCAGCACTTTCACAGCATCATCTTTCAGGATTTGAAATAGCTCCGCTGGAATTCCATCACCTCCACTAGCTTTGTTCGTCGTGATGCTTTCTAAGGCCCACTTGACTTCACATTCCAGAATGTCTGGCTCTAGATGAGTGATCACACCATCATGATTATCCAGGTCATGAAGATCTTTTTTGTACAGTACTTCTGTGTACTCTTGCCACCTCTTCTTAATATCTTCTGCTTCTGTTAGGTCCAGACCATTTCTGTCCTTTATCGAGCCCATCTTTGCATGAACTGTTCCCTTGGTGTCTCTTCTCTCAATCCTGGTTCTGGTCTCTCCTGTGGGCCTACTGCTCTCTCTTCCCTGGGGCCGTGAGATAACCTTGTACTATTATAATGCCCTTTTCCTCTTCTTTGTGCCTGAAGCTAGCTCAAGTAGATTGTCTGGTTTCAGGCTAAATAATAAATATTCCAACAAGAAACTCATATTTAAAATGTGTTAACAAATGGAAAATATGTCAATCAATACATTTAAAACTTGTCCTCATAATGAAGGCTAGTGTGATATCAGGAGAGAGGAGAGGATACCAATGGCAGCCATAGGACCCTATCCATTTTCTGCTAGCAGCCACAGATGCCAAGGAGGATGAATCATCAAGAGCAGGTAGTCTCAACCCTGATTTGCATAAAAGGGACACGGGAGCTTCTAAAATATACTCCCAGGCCCCACCCCGGAGATCATGATTCAGTTACTCTGCTCTGGGATCTTGGTGTTGGAAAAGCTCCCTTGTGATTCTAAAGTGTGGCCGGGGTCAAGAGCCACTGAGTGACATTACTCACAAGATGTAGAAATAAAAATACACAATAAGCCAAACAAAAACAGTTCCTTAAGAGAAGTATAGAAATAGTATTGTGGCCACAGAGAGAAAGCCCTTCCACAGAGCCTCATTTGCAGGGTATGTGTGCTCGACAATGTCCCCACAGCAAGTACAGTTGTGGCTTTGAACGTGAACTGATGGGTAAACCCAGAGCACAGCTGGTAAAGCACTTTCACCTGGTGGAGCAAAGTCTCTCAGTTGTGTGGCTCCATCTTAGAGTGAGTTTTAGAGTACTTAGAACAAATGTTTATACTAAGACTCCTGAAATTTAAAGCAACTCCCCCCCAACCCCGAGGAGAGGGACCATAATTTTCATCAGATCAGTGGTAACTCTGAGTCTCAGAAAGTTTCAGTTGAAGGAGAAGTTTTCACAGGCTGACTATCTTTTCAATGATTCTCTATCATATAGGGGTCTCGCAGCTGCCCAAGCAGGCTTCCAGATAGACCCATTTATGGGCACCCAACAGGTGTAGAGCCTGCTGTATTGCCGACTTAAGCATGGGGCAAATCTGCCTTAATAGTTGGTTAGCAGGAAGAGGATTGGTGTCCCCTTAGGAAACAGTGAGGAACCTGGCAAGGACACGTGTGTGAAAAGAAAGCAAAGAGGAAGGCTGAAGAGGGGCCAAGATGCTACTCAGAAAGCATCTGAGATACACTCTAGTGCACGGGCAAAGGGCAACAAAACCCCCAAAGTTCTCTATCTGAGTATAAACAGCAATAATTTCTGCTCAAAAAAAATTTAAAGCAAGTGGACCAAATACCCATATTGTTCATAAAACATCTCTGTAAACACCCATGGAACATTTAACCTTGAGAAATATAGTTTCCTGGTGCTGTCTCTAAGCTAAATTGTTTGCAAAATATATGGCTATGTGACTGAATTAGTTAACTTCTTCTTCAGGGTTATTGACCATAAGTCAGTTTAATGCTGGAGGCTGTCTACCAAAAATGATGACTTTGTTTTTAGAAGCATTTGCTCTCTAGTCCTTCTTTACAACATTAATTAGATAGTAGATAAGTCATCTATCAAGGTCAGTCTTGGCTCATGACATTGGACTATGATATCTAGGAATAAAGATATATATACCCTTTCAATTTTTTGTAACTAGGGGTTATATCCTGATATCCTATTCACTGAAGAGGAATAGCAAGACTTTGAGGTGTTGATTAAACAGAAGGCAAGCCAGAATAAATGCCTGTTTTATCTCTTTGGGAAATGCCATCTGATTCATCAAAAGGATATTTTTATTAGGTAGTTCCTAAATCAGGCTTTGGGGCTTCCCTGGTGGCTCAGTGGTAAACAATCCACCTGCTAATGCAGGTGATGTGGGTTCAATCCCTGGATCAGAAAGATCCCCTGGAGAAGGAAATGGCAGCCCACTCCAGTATTCTTGCCTGAGAAGTCTCATGGATAGAGGTGTCTGGCAGGCTAGAGTCCATGGGGTCACAGAGTCAAACACAACTTATCAACTAAAACAACAACAACAACAAAATCAGGCTTTAGCTAACTGCAGCCACGGGCCAGATCTAGTCTGTAGCCTGTTTCTGTGCTGCCTACAAGCTAAGAAGTTCACGGTTCACATACTGTTGAAGCCTGGCTTGGAGAACTTTGAGAATTACTTTGCTAGCAAAATCCCATGGATGGAGGAGCCTGGTAGGCTGCAGTCCATGGGGTCACAAAGAGTCGGACATGCTGAGTGACTTCACTTTCACTTTTCACTTTCATGCATTGGAGAAGGAAATGGCAACCCACTCCAGTGTTCTTGCCTGGAGAATCCCAGGGACAGGGGAGCCTGGTGGGCTGCTGTCTATGGGGTCGCACAGAGTCGGACATGACTGAATTGACTTAGCAGCAGCAGCAGCATGTGAGATGAATGCAATTGTGTGGTAGTTTGAACATTCTTTGGCATTGCCTTCCTTTGGGATTGGAATGAAAGCTGCACTTTCCTAGTCCTGTGGCCACTGCTGAGTTTTCCAGATTTGCTGGCATATTTAGTGCAGCACTTTCACAGCATCATCTTTTAAGATTTGAAATAGCTTAACTGGTATTCCATCACCTCCACTAGCTTTGGTCATAGTGATGCTTCCTAAGGCCCTCTTGACTTTGCATTCTGGGATGTCTGGCTCTAGGTGAGTGATCACACCATTGTAATTATCTGGGTCATGAAGATCTTTTTTGTATAGTTCTTCTGTGGGATGGCAGAGAATGAGATGGTTGGATGGCATCATTGACTCAATGGAGATGAGTTTGGGTAAACTCTGGGAGTTGGTGATGGACAGGGAGGCCTGGCGTGCTGCAGTCCAGGGGGTCACAAAGAGTTGGACACAACTGAGTGACTGAACTGAACTCTGTGTATTCTTGATACCCCTTCTTAATATCTTCTGCTTCTGTTAGGCCCATACAAGTTTCTGTCCTTTACTGTGCCCATCTCTGCATGAAATGTTCCCTTGGTATCTAATTTTCTTGAAGAGATCTCTAGTCTTTCTCATTCTGTTGTTTTCCTCTATTTCTTTGCCTTGATCACTGAGGAAGGCTTTCTTATCTCTCCTTGCTATTGTTTGGAACTCTGCACTCAAATGGGTATATCTTTCCTTTATCTCCTTTGCTTTCATTTCTCTTCTTTACACAGCTATTTGTAGGGCCTCTTCAGACAACCATTTTGTCTTTTTGTATTTCTTTTTCTTGGGGATGGTCTTGATGCTTGCCTTCTGTACATGTCATGAACCTCCATCCATAGTTCCTCAGGCACTCTGTCTATCAGATCTAATCCCTTGAATCTATTTGTCACTTCAATTTTAAGGGATTTGATTTAGGTCATACCTGAATGGTCTAGTGGTTTTTCCTGCTTTCTTCATTTTAAGCCTGAATTTGGCAATAAGGAGTTCATGATCTTAGCCACAGTCAGCTCCTAGTCTTGTTTTTGCTGACTGTATAGAGCTTCTCCATCTTTGGCTGCAAAGAATATAATCAATCTGATTGCAGTATTGACCATCTAATGACGTCCATGAGTAGAGTCTTCTTTTGTGTTGTTGGAAAAGAGTGTTTGCTAAGACCTGTGCATTCTCTTCACAAAACTGTTAGCCTTTGACCTGCTTTGTTTTGTAATCCAAGGCCAAATTTGCCTGTTACTCCAAGTATCTCTTGACTTCCTACTTTTGCATGCCAGTCCCTTATAATGAAAAAGACATCTTTTTTGGGTGTTAGTTCTAGGAAGTCTTGTAGGTCTTCATAGAACTGTTCAAGCTTCTTCAGCATTACTGGTCAGGGTATAGACTTGGATTACTGTGATATATAATGGTTTGCCATGAAAACAAACAGAGATCATTCTGTCATTTTTTGAGACTGCATCCAAGTACTGCATTTTGAACTCTTTTGTTGACTATGATGGCTACTCCATTTCTTCTAAGGGACTCTTGCCCACAGTAGTAGATATAATGGTCATCTGAGTTAATTTACCCATTCCAGTCCATTTTAGTTCAGTGATCCCTAAAATGTTGATGTTCACTCTTTAGAAAAGGGAGAGGAACCAGAGACCAAATTGCCAACATCTGCTGGATCATAGAAAAAACAAGAGAGTCCCATAAAAACATCTACTTCTGCTTTATTTTTTGACTACACCAAAGCCTTTGACTGTGTGGATCACAACAAACTGCAGAAAATTCTTCAAGAGATGGGAATACCAGACCTGCCTCTTGAGAAATCTGTATGCAGGTCAAGAAGCAACAGTTAGAACTGGCATGGAACAACAGACTGGTTCTAAATCAGAAAAGGAGTACGTCAAGGCTGTATATTGTCACCTTACTTATTTAACTTATATGCAGAGTACACCATGTGAAATGCCAGGCTGGATGAAGCACAAGCTGGAATCAAGATTGCTGGGAGAAATATCAATAACCTCAGATATACAGATGACATCACCCTTATGACAGAAATCAAAAAAGAACTAATGAGCCTCTTGATGAAAGTGAAAGAGGAGAGTGAAAAAGTTGGCTTAAAACTGAACATTCAGAAAACTAAGATCATGGCATTCAGTCCTTTGACTTCATGGCAAGTGGATGGGGAAACAATGGAAACAGTGAGAGACTTTATTTTCTTGGCTCCAAAATCACTGCAGATGGTGACTGCAGCCATGAAATTAAAAGATGCTTACTCCTTGGAAGAAAAGCGATAGCCAAACTAGACAGCATATTAAAAAGCAGAGACATTACTTTGTCAACAAAGGTCCATCTAGTCAAGGCTATGGCTCTTCCAGTAGTCATGTATGGATGTGAGAGTTGGAGTATAAAGAAAGCTGAGCATCGAAGAATTGATGCTTTTGAACCGTGGTGCTGGAGAAGACTCTTTAGAGTCCCTTGGACTGCAGGGAGATCTAGCCAGTCCATCCTAAAGGAAATCAATCCTGAATATTCATGGAAGGACTGATGCTGATGCTGAAGCGCCAATACTTTGGCCACCTGATGCAAAGAACCGACTCATTTGAAAAGACCCTGATGCTGGGAAAGATTGAAGGTGGGAGGAGAAGGGGATGACAGAGGATGAGATGGTTGGATGACATCACTGACTTGATGGACATGAGTTTGAGTAGGCTCTGGGAGTTGGTGATTGACAGGGAAGCCTGGTGTGCTGCAGCCCATGGGGTTGCAAAGAGTTGGACACAACTGATTGACTGAACTGACTGACAAGCGAAGAATGTTCTTTTGCATTTTAAACTGGTTGAAAAAATCAGAGAAATAGTATTTTGTAACCCACAAAAGTTACTAAAATCAAATTTCATTGTTCATAAATAAGAGTTTACTGAAACGCCACCCTGCTTGTTATATATTGTCTATGACTGCCTTCATTCTACAGTGGCAGAGTTGGGTTGTGGCAACACAGGTTGTATGGCCTCACAGCCTCAGTTATTTACTCTCTGGCCTTCTGAAAGGAAAGCTTGTAGACCCTGTGCCAGTGGAATGCAAGCAGCAGCCACACTGAGGCCATACGTGTGCTGTTGCTTCGGTCCTGTTTGACTCTGTGTGACCCTATGGACTTTAGCTTGTCAGTTTCCTTTGTCCGTGGGATTCTCCAGGCAAGGATACTGGAGTGAGTTGCCATGCCCTCCTCCAGGAGATCTTCCTGACCCATGGATTGAACCTGTGTCTCTTATGTCTTCTGCATGGGCAGGTGTGTTCTTTACCACTGGAGTCACTTGGGAAGTCCACATTGAGGCCATGTAACGCTTATCCACAAAGGTCAAAGAACTCTCAAATACTACAAACCATCTTACATCATTCTTAGGAAAAGTTTTCCCCATAAGAAATAGTACAATAGTCAGTAGTAGAATAACCATGCCTAAAACATATTCTATTCTAGAATAGAACATTGGACTGAGAAACTCAAGTTTAACTTTGGATCAGAAGACAAAAAGTCAAGCATCATGCATTTAGATGAAATATCGAATAATTGTGGGTATATAGGAAATGCTCTCAAAAATGGAAGATACCACTTTTGAAGTCATTTAATGATTCAAGCAAATATTTATTGATAAATTACTGTGTGTAAAATATTGTGCCCAGAGTATTTATAACAGACTTAAATCTAAAAGTGGACCACTGAGACCAACCCTGAGTAGTTCTGGGCACAGATTTTGTTCAGGTGTTTTATTTAGTTTGAGGCCTTTGTTTTAATCAACTGTATAAAAGGAGAGATCATTACCAGGCCTGAGTCAGCAAGTGGCCTGGGATCTACAAGACTTGAATAATTGCACTTGTCTTGTACGGCTGTGGAAATTAAGCTTCTGGCTCTCAATCATCAAATACATACGTCCTGTAATTATCTTCTAGACTGTTCCCATTGCTGGTTGTCATGGCACGGATCAGTTACACCTGCGGGAGCTTAGCATAAGATCCGGAGTTGCCAGTGAGTTTTCTCTCTTCCTTGGGGTTATTGTTTGACCACACACTAGGTGAGTAAGCACCTTATTTCCTAGGATACAACACAGAGAGAAGTGTATCTAAGTAATCAGCATTCTACCTGGGAGGGAGTCCAAGAGAAAACATCTCCCTTGAGGCTGGGGAAGCAAAGTTTAATAGCTGACTAGATAGAAACTGGTGGCTCAGTGATGAAGAATACGCCTGCAAAGCTGGAAGTGCGTGTTTGGTCTCTGGGTCAGGGAGATCCTCTGGGGAAGGAAATGGCAACCCACTCCAGTACTCTTGCCTGGGAAATCGGCTGGACAGAGAAGCATGGTGGGCTACAGTCTATGGGGTCACAAAAGAATCAGATAAGACTCAGCAACTAAGCAACAACAACAAGAAGATAGAAACTGGTCCTAGCAGGGTCTCATTGACTTGGGGATGAAGGATTTAAAAACCGGAAGTCTGTCCCACAGTTTTGGAGGGATGGGAGGCCAGGCTGCCACACAACTCCCTCCATCAAATGTGTCAGGTTGTATGAAGAGAATTATCATGCTGGGGAGAGCTAACATGAGTCTTCTGGGTTTTCAGTGGACGGGGTGGATTGGAGACTATTGAATAAGAAAGGGAGCCTCTAGGGACAGGGTGTGACTTTTAGGTCAAATACGAGGAAGAAGGGTCTCAACCTCTTCTTACAGGTGAGCTTTGCTTTTGCTACCACAGCTATAGCAATTGTAAAAAGAAATGATGATTATAACATACATATAAGAAAAGGGAAAAGTGAATAAGATGATATCAATCATGAGAGTATAGAAAGTTAGGAGATTAAAACAGCAATAAAAAAGCAATACACATTTTTAAAAGAATATAAATCACAATAAAGTCAGTTAGAAACTTAAAAATAGCAACAATAAAGTGGTTGAGATTTAAAAGAAAATGTAAAAGGCTATAAACCAAGAAAATAGAAGGTTAAAATATAAAAGTAAATGAGATGAAAGATTAAAAGAGCAAAAACATTAGTTAAAAAGTGAAAAAAAAAGTACAAGTAGATGGAATTTAAGAATTAAGAACTAAAAACTATAAAGGTAAAAACAGAAATCACAAGGATAATAACATTAAAGAAGCATCTTTAAATAAAAAAATTTTTAATGTGTATAGCGTGAGACAGAAAGATATATATATAGCCATGAGGCAGGAACCAGCTGGAAGAAATAAGAACAAGTCTTAGGATGTTCTAGCCAATGGATCAAACCCTCCCGACTAGGGAACTAAAAGAGAAAGGTGGAGCCTTACATTCTGAGAATCACCTTCTACACAAAATCTTTTTATTTAATTTCTTTGTTGTCCACTCTGTGTAGCATATGGGATCTTAGTTTCCCAACCAGGGGTCAAACCCATGCTCCCTACATTGGAAGTGGACCACTGGACCACCAGGGAAGTCTCATCTACCCAGAATTTAGCGCAGTTGGAAAAGTCAAGTCTTGGCTCTTGTCTGTAATGAGACAAGGCAGGACGCCTTAACACAAACAACTGGGGTGTCAGAGTTGGCCCAGATCTGCCTTTTGCACCTATCCAGCAAGAATAATCATTTCGGGTAGTTATCAACATTGCCACGGTTCAATTAGTATAACTACTTAAAATTAGATAACAGAATTGACAATAAAACTCAAGTCTAGTTTTTTATCCTACAGCTTTGTTCATCCTAAAGCTGCCAAAGTCTAATCTTCAGTTGCCAGACTTGGGAACTGCCCTTTTCTGTTTGTTCTGAATGTTAGCTACTCACTCCTGGCTGTTAGGAATGAAGGAATAAATTCACTTATTTTCCATTCTGCCACATTCCACTTTTCTCCTCTCAGTTTTAAATTGTTGGAGTGTATCCATTTATGTTCTATGATGTTGCCTTTATTTCCACTCTTGTTTGTATTTGAGTTGCATGAATGTGTGTGCTAAGCTGCTTCTGTTGTGTCTGACTCTGTGACCCCATGGACTGTAGCCAGTCAGGGTCCTTTGTTCATGGGGATTCTCCAGGCAAGAATATTGGAGTGGGTTGCCATGCCCTCCTCCAGGGGATCTTCCAACCCAGGGACTGAACCCTCATCTCCATCACTGACAGGTGGGTTCTTTACCACTAGCACCACCTGGGAAGCCAGGTTAAATATATTTAACGCTTAGTGATATTCTTTTTGCCTGGTTTCCTCCAATCATCTCTTGAGTTCATTCTCTACTCTAGAGTCAGTGTTCTCCAGAAAAACAGAATGTGTATGTGTATATACATATACAGAAAGAGATTTATTATAAGGAATTGACTCACACAATTATGGTGGCTGAAAAATCCCTAGATGTGTTGTTTTCAAGCTGGAGACCCAGTAAAGCTGATGGTATAGTTCCACTTCAAAAGCCAGCAGGCTTGAGACCCAAGAAGAGCTGATGTTTCAGACCAAGTCCAAGTCTAACTCCAAAGGCTGGAAAAGACCAGTGTTACAACTCTGTAGTCAGGCAGGAGGAATTCCCTCTTACCGGAGGGAAGGGCAGCCTTCCTGGTCTTTTCAGGTCTTCAACTGATTGGGTGTGATCCACCCACTTTGGGGAGGGCTACCTACTTTACTCAGTTTACTGATTCAGATGTTAATCTCATCCAAAAACCTTTCACAGACATACCTAGAATAATGTTTGATTATATATCTGGGCAGCCTGCGGCCCAGTCAAGTTGACACATAAGATTTAATATCACATGCTATTATTTTCCTCAAGAAAGGCTCCTGAGAACAATATTCCCAGAGCTCTTTCATGTTTAAACCATTCGGCCTGAAAGTTTGTCTATATATAATACCTTTGTTTTTAAATCCTTTTCCTTCATTATCTTATAATTGCTTTGAAAGAGTAGCGTTGACATATGTACACTGCTGCTGCTGCTGCTGCTGCTAAGTCGCTTCAGTCGTGTCCGACTCTGTGGACCCCATAGACGGCAGCCCACCAGGCTCCCCCGTCCCTGGGATTCTCCAGGCAAGAACACTGGAGTGGGTTGCCATTTCCTTCTCCAATGCATGAAAGTGAAAAGTGAAAGTGAAGTTGCTCAGTCATGTCTGACTCTTAGCGACCTCATGGACTGCAGCCTACCAGGCTCCTCCGTCCATGGGATTTTTCAGGCAAGAGTACTGGAGTGGGGTGCCATTGCCTTCTCCACTGCCATGTATAAAAGAGATGGCTAGTTGGGAAGCTGCTATATAACATAAGGAGCTCAGCCTGGAGCTCTGTGATGACCTAGAGGAGTAGGATGGGATTTGATAGGAGGAAGGTTCCAGAGGGAGAGGATATATGTATACTTTATAGCTGATTCACTTCATTGTACAGCAGAAACTTCATTTCACAACATTGTAAAGCTATTATCCTCCAATTAAAAAAAATAGAAAAAGAATGGTTTCACTATATTGGTGTTCAACAATGTTGTGAGGAAGTTTGAGGCAGCTTGGTTTATTTCCTTTACAGGTGATTTAATCATTGTGCTTGGCTGCTGAAAGAATCCTTTATCTTTAAAATCCTAATTGCATTAGGATACATCTCAGTTATGATCACCTGGAGTCAGTTTTTCCTAGCACATGATTTGTCTTTTCAATATGTAAATTCAAGTCTCCTTTTACTTTAGGAAAATGTCCTTAAATCTCATTTTAATTATTTTTTGTTGGTTTTTATTGTCTCATAGTTTGGTTTTCCTCTTTGGAGACATGACTTATGCATACGTTGGATTTTTGGTGTATCTTCCTTGTCATTTGCAGGCATCTTCTGTGTTATCTGCAGTCTTTTCTTGTCTTCCTTCTTTTCTGAAAAGTTTTTTTTTGGAGGGAGGGTCTTCCTATTAATTTTCTTTTACTTCTCATCTCACTTCTTTCCTGAATTCTTGTATTTCTGATTTTTAAAAAAATCACTGCCGGCATCAAGTTTTAAAACAGTATGGTGGAACATTTGGTTATAATATTAGATAGTGAGTTTTCTTCATCTGTAGGAAAGTTTTTCTAGGCTTTGAAAGTATTTTATCTTTGTGAGTGTTTGGGTGGGTCCTGTGCCTATTCAGTATTTGCTAGCTTATTGTATTAGATGAATTTCTGGACCAACTAGCTGCAGGCAGTTCCTTTGTTCATCTATTGGAGGTGGTTGTGAGATGAGATGAGAGAAGACGTGGAAAAAATCTCCAGACTTTGCAACTCAAGGGCTGCTGTGTTACTAAGGTGCTGGGCCATTTCCTTTAAATTTGGCACCCCCATGTAGCCATACCCACTCTGCCCCTAAACTGCTCAGATGGGCTTCTAGAGCCATCTTTGTTTTTCTCTGTTTCTTTATTGGCCCTGCCATCAAAAGTGTATTTTTCATGCCTTCTGAGCTGTGCCATTCCTGGGTCCTCTTGGACACAATCTCTGGTCCTTCTTAGCCTCACTCACCGAAGTACCCCCCTAGGGTAGTTATTCTCTCCTTCTGGGGATGGAATTTTTGTTGATGATCTGAGGTCTGCACACTCAGTTCTTGTTCCTTCTGGTTTCTCCCATCACTGTGTCTTATGAGGATTCAAATAGGACTCAGCTGGTCACACCTGTTTTGGTGATTATTTAAATGTAACGGAGTTTTGTGGGTTTTCTCATTTTATTTAAAACAGTGCTTGTGGTTTTCTTTTCTCAGCCTCTCCCCTCAGTTCTCCTTGTCTCTATGGCTTCCAAAAGGGGAGAGGAAAAGTCTAAAACAGAATCAAACAATGCAGTAGTTTTAAAAAATCTCCACAGTAATTTTGATGTCCAGAGGAGAAATGATGGTTCTACAAAAATCAGGGAATGATAATCACAGCACTTAACATAATGGTTATCCCTGGACACAGGAAGTATGTGGGATGCAGGAAAATGCAACGGGGGAAAGAAAGCTTTAATGGTACAGGTAATATTTTATTTCTTTTTTAAAATAATTTTGTTTATTTGTTTATTTTTGTCTGTGCTGGGGCTTCGTTGCTTTGCACTGATTTAGTTGCATCGAGCAGGGGCTACTCTAGTTGCAGTGCACAGGCTCTCATTGTGGTGGCTTCTCTTTTTGCGCAGCACTTGCTCAGAGCCAGTGGGCTTCGGTAGTTGTACACGTGGGCTCAGTAGCTGCTGCTCCCAGACTCTAGAGCACAGGCTCCGTAGTTGCGGCACATGAGCGTACTTGCCCCTTGGCAAGTGGGATCTTCCTGGACCAGGGATTAGACCCATGTTTGCACTGGCATGTGGATTCTTTACCACTGAAGCACCAGGGAACCCAATATTTTATTTCTTAAACTGAGTACTAGGTTCAGGAGTATTTACATTATTGTTTACATGTATTATTATGCATGATTAAAATATTTCATAATAAAATTTAAAAATCCTTTAAACACTCAAGGAGAGAATTATATTTTAGTGATTTGAAACATGATTTATATTAATTTGACTTGCTGAGAAATGACTGTAATAGTTTGCGTTTAAGGACAACAAAAAAAAAAACAGCTCTATTTAGGAAGCTAACAAGCCAATCTTACTACTTACTTCTCTCATCCCCAGACATATGAAAGGACCCTCAGAAAGCCCACCAGGGTACCTAGGATACTGGTATTCTTTTTTTGTTTCTTTTTTTAAATTTGAGGTATAGTTAATTTATAATATTATTTTAGTTTCAGGTATGTAACGTAACGATTCACAATTTTTTTAAGGTTATACTTCACTTTCTATTACTGTAAAATATTGGATATATTCCCTGTGCTGTACAATATATCTTTGTAGCTTCTATTATATATAATAGTTTGTGTCTCAATCCCCACTCCTATCTTTTCCCTTCTCCTTTCCCTTTTCCCACTGGTAACCACTAGTTTGTTCTCTTTATCAGTGAGTCTGTTTCCTTTTTGCTGTATTCATTCAGTTCTGTTTAGTTCAGTTCAGTCGCTCAGTCGTGTCCAACTCTTTGCAACCCCATGAATTGCAGCACGCCAGGCCTCCCTGCCCATCACCAACTCCCGGAGTTCACTCAACTCATATCCATCGAGTCGGTGATGCCATCCAGCCATCTCATCCTCGGTCGTCCCCTTTTCCTCCTGCCCCCAGTCCCTCCCAGCATCAGAGACTTTTCCAAT
>SJXQ01010604.1:13749-67931 GCA_006408695.1 Aepyceros melampus
TTCCTCTTCACTTTCTGCCATAAGGGTGGTGTCATCTGCATATCTGAGGTTATTGATATTTCTCCCAGCAATCTTGATTCCAGCTTGTGTTTCTTCCAGTCAAGCATTTCTCATGATATATTCTGCATAGAAGTTAAATAAGCATGGTGACAATATACAGCCTTGACGTACTCCTTTTCCTATTTGGAACCAGTCTGTTGTTCCATGTCCAGTTCTAACTGTTGCTTCCTGACCTGCATACAGATTTCTCAAGAGGCAGGTCAGGTGGTCTGGTATTCCCATCTCTCTCAGAATTTTCCACAGTTTATTGTGATCCACACAATCAAAGGCTTTGGCACAGTCAATAAAGCAGAAATAGATGTTTTTCTGGAACTCTCTTGCTTTTTCCATGATCCAGCAGATGTTGGCTGACAGAATGTGGTCCGCTGGAGAAGGGAATGGCAAACCACTTCAGTATTCTTGCCTTGAGAACCCCATGAACAGTATGAAAAGGCAAAATGATAGGATACTGAAAGAGGAACTCCCCAGGTCAGTAGGTGCCCAATATGCTACTGGAGATCAGTGGAGAATTAATTCCAGAAAGAATGAAGGGATAGAGCCAAAGCAAAAACAAAACCCAGCTGTGGATGTGACTGGTGATAGAAGCAATGTCCAGTAAAGAGCAATATTGCTTAGGAACCTGGAATGTCAGGTCCATGAATCAAAGCAAATTGGAAGTTGTCAAACAAGAGATGGCAAGAGTGAACATCGACATTCTAGGAATCAGTGAACTAAAATGGACTGGAATGGGTGAATTTAACTCAGATGACCATTATATCTACTACTGCGGGCAGGAATCACTCAGAAGAAATGGAGTAGCCATCATGGTCAACAAAAGAGTCTGAAATGCAGTACTTGGATGCAATCTCAAAAATGACAGAATGATCTCTGTTCATTTCCAAGGCAAACCATTCGATATCATGGTAATCCAAGTCTATGCCCCAGCCAGTAATGCTGAAGAAGCTGAAGTTGAATGGTTCTATGAAGACCTACAAGACCTTTTAGAACTAGCACCCAAAAAAGATGTCCTTTTCATTATAGGGGACTGGAATGCAAAAGTAGGAAGTCAAGAAACACCTGGAGTAACAGGCAAATTTGGCCTTGGAATGCGGAATGAAGCAGGGCAAAGGCTAATAGAGTGTTGCCAAGAAAATGCACTGGTCATAGCAAACGCCCTCTTCCAACAACACAAGAGAAGACTCCACACATGGACATCACCAGATGGCAACACCGAAATCAGATTGATTATATTCTTTGCCACCAAAGATGGAGAAGCTCTACATAGTCAACAAAAACAAGACCGGGAGCTGACTGTGGCTCAGATCATGAGCTACTTATTGCCAAATTCAGACTTAAATTGAAGAAAGTAGGTAAAACCACTAGACCATTCAGGTATGACCTAGATCAAATCCCTTATGATTATACAGTGGAAGTGAGAAATAGATTTAAGGGCCTAGATCTGATAGAGTGCCTGATGACTATGGAATGAGGTTCGTGACATTGTACAAGAGACAGGGATCAAGACCATCCCCATGGAAAAGAAATGCCATATTCATTAGTGTTTTGTTTTGTTTTTAGATTCCACATGTAAGTGATGTGGAATACAGTATTTGTCTTTCTCTGTTTGACATTTCAGTAAGTATAATATCCTCCAACTCCAACCATGTTGTTGCAAATGGCAAATTTTTGTTCTTTGTTATGGCTGAGTAGTATTCCATCATGTATATGCATGCTACTAAGTCACTTCAGTCGTGTCCGACTCTGTGCGACCCCATAGATGGCAGCCCACCAGGCTCCCCCATCCTTGGGATTCTCCAGGCAAGAACACTGGAGTGGGTTGCCATTTCCTTCTCCAATGCATGAAAGTGAAGTCACTCAGTTGTGTCCGACCCTCAGCGACCCCATGGACTGCAGCCTTACAGGCTCCTCTGTCCAGGGGTTTTCCAGGCAAGAGTACTGGAGTGGGGTGCCATTATACCACTTCTTTATCTAGTCATCTTCTGATGGACACTTAGGTTGCTTCCATATTGGTGTCCTTATTCTACAAGAATACCCGCTATGGTGTGTTTAACTGGACTCTAAAATAAATGGAATATCAAACAATAATACTCCCATGCTGTATTAATCTTGTTTGGCCAAAACCAGGAGAGCCTGAAGTGCTAATTAGAGGTCTGGTTAATAATGACATGGTCCTTGACACCATGACTCCATACCCGCTTCTGTTTTACAACCATTTCTCAGAGAACTTAAAACATACTTCCTAAGAATAGGATCAGAAAGCACATGACTATAGTAATGATAATAATGACAGAAAAAAAAACAACTTTGATTTTCCATATATTGACATGAAAATTTATGTTGCTAAGGGAAAAAGTCATGTGGACTAATATATATGACATGTTCTAGTTTGTAAATAAAATTTAAAGATATCTATATCTTTTTTCTGTAGACAGAAGGGTAGACAATGTTATCACAGCACAGTGGGAATTGATTGATATTGTATAGAGCAACAGAGCTTCCCTTCCAAATTTAATAATTTGAAAAGTTTATACTTCTTTTAGTGCATGATTTTATTTTATTGTTTTAAACATGCTTTTTCAAATAAAAAATAAAATGCATCTCTTCTTGTTATTGCCAGCCTCCAGAGCACTTGCCATCAGTTCCAGCCTGGGAGTGAGTCCCTGCTCCCTACCTGAGGGGCTGGACAGCCTTTGTGCCCCTCTTTCGCAGGAGTCCAAGGGCTAGACCATTAGGACTAAAGTCCCCAACCTCATTTCTCCAGGACTTCCGGGTGACCTTCCCTGGTAACACAAGTCTCCCAGGCTCAGCTTCAAAGCTAGCCTCCCCCTCCCCTCACTTCAGGTTCTTATTTTTTTTTTAATGACAGAAGAGATGTGTTTAAACATCCAATTCAAAACAGAGAGGCTGTGAAAGTGTCTGTTTCTTCTCGCCTGGGAGCCCTGATTTGGGTTATGAGTTGGATATGTGTCTAGGGGTCCTGCCTTGGGTTGCTAATCTCAGCCCCCTGTGGATTGCAATCTGCGCCAGTTCCCTGTGTGTCACAGGAGGAAAGAGACCCAGATGCTGAGGTTATCCTATGGTCAAGAGGCTTTGCTATCCCCAGGCACTGGGTGTAGCCCATAGGGCTGAGCAGTCCAGATCTGCAGGACAATGGTGTGCGCTGGCCCAAATCAGAACCTAAACGGGGACTGATGATGGCAGAATGTGTGGTTATGGAGTGGGGCTTACTAGCGATTCATAGACATTTCCCATCGTTTCCAAAAAGGTTTCTCTAAATATTTCAAACTTGCCATTTTATTGGGGAAAAAAAAGGAAATAGTTTTTTTTTTTTTTTTTCGTTTATACCTGAACTCCAGAGACATCTCCTTGTCAGATGAGGCTCCTATTGCTCCTACAAATAGAGTTCATTATTTTGTCAAAGTGAATTAAAATAGAATGTCACTTAGTGAATGTCACATTTCCAGATTTGACATAGTATCTAAAAGGTCCTTTTTTAAAAAAGGAGAGAAATCTGAAAACCTTGGTCAGAAACCCACTTGAAGAAGAAAGACATATAGGCATTAAAAAGAAATCCCATTTGGGTTTCATAAAATTCCTTTCCAATGTGACAGTCTGGTAGAAATCAAGTAGTTTTCAGTTCCAAAAATGCAATTTTGATTAAAAATTTATCAACCTATTTGGAGGAAAGATACTACATAAACTGAGAATAAGTCTTATGGGTCCCTTGGAAAGAAGCTGGGAAATTTCCACATCGAAGCGGTAAACAGTGTTCACTCCCTACAAACAAATATGCTTTCTTAGTGTCTGGAGTGAGTCTCTCGTCACATTCCAGTGGTTTGTCCCTGTGGCAGCTGCGGATCCAGAGGCGCTGGAGGCCACTTCAGGAAGCCACACCAGGAGGCACTCAAGGACCCAGTGCTTCTCACCTCACAGGGGCATGGCCCGGGACCTGGAATCCTGTGCTGCAGAGCCTGCATCTGGACACACCTCTCCTCCAGCTACAAAATACAAAGAAACCATGCGGGACTAAAAACTGCGTACATGCAAAGTTGGGGCAAATTCTGGACCAAAAGATAACACAAAGACAAAAAACCCGGACTGCCAAATTAAGATGGCCAGGGGAAATATAAATAACCTCAGATATGCAGATGACACTATGTTTATGGCAAAAAAGTAAAGAGGAACTAAAGAGCCTCTTGATGAAGGTGAAAGAGGAGGGTGAAAAAGCTGGTTTAAAATTCACCATTCAAAAACCTAAGATCGTGGCATCCAGTTCCATCAATTCATGGCAAATAGATGGGGAAACAATGGAAACAGTGACAGACTTTATTTTCTTGGGCTCCAAAATCACTGCAGATGGTGATTGTAGCCATGAAATTAATAGACACTTGCTCCTTGGAAGAAAAGCTATGACAAAACTAGACAGTGTATTAAAAAGCAGAGACATCACTTTGCTGATAAAGATCCATCTAGTCAAAGCTATGATTTTTCCCAGTAGTCATGTATGGATGTGAGAGTTGGACATAAAGAAGGCTGAGTGCTGAAGAATGGGTGTTTTCGAATGGTGCTGGAGAAGACTCTTGAGAGTTCCTTGGACAACAAGGAGATCAAATCATTCAATCTTAAAGGAAATGAAGCCTGAATATTCATTGGAAAGACTAATGATAAAGCTAAAGCCCTAATAATTTGGCCACTTAATTCAGAGAGCTGACTCATTAGAAAAGACCCTGATGCTGGGAAAGATTTCAGGCAGAAGAAGAGTGTGAAGGAGAATGAGATGGTTGGTGGCATCACTGACTCTATGGACATTCGTTTGACAAAACTCCAAGGGGTAGTGAAGGTCAGGGAAGCCTGGCATGCTGCAGACCAAGGGGTCAAAAAGAGACATGACTGAGCAGCTGAATAACAGCAAGAGTGAAAAACTGGATGTCAGCAGCAAAAGCAGGGTACTGTGATGCCCCCCCACTGCATGCACCACCAACAGAGGGGTGGGCAGGCCACCCAAGCCGCCCCTCCAGCCTGATCCCTGGGCACACCCCACCCTCATCCCATATAAGGAACTACTTGCACTCCCCCGTGTGGGGAGCAAGCAAAAGAACCTGTTATTCTTCATCTCTCCTGCAGCCCCGGTAAAGCCTTGCCTGAATTTCTTGTCTGGCCTCTAGTCAATTTCTATTGATTGGGGAAGGCCAAGAACCCTGATCGTTATCAACAGGATTTCCTGAAAGAGTGAAAACCATCACCTCCATCTTCTGGTAGCAGGTAGAAGTGGGCAGCTAAGTGAAGAATGTTTTGTCTTGTCTTCTGCCCACAGGGCACAGGAATCATGAGCCTCTGAGATGAGAGGGAATTAGGAATTATGGGGGCTGTGGACTCACTTCCACAAGGTTGAATTTAGGGCTCTCTCTTTTCTTTACTCACACTCTGCCCCAACCTTCTTTGATTGATGAACTCTTAGTCAAATATTCTTTGTCCTAGCAAGATTCCCCCTCAGTTTAAGGCAAGGATAATCAATTTTGAACTCTCCAAATATATCATATCATAGTATTCAATAAACCTAAAACATTGCAATGCAATTATGTATATAAATGGCTGTCTAATCCTTTAAACAGTTCTTTAAGAAGAAGGATTTTGTCTTATAGAATTCTACATTCCTAACATAATATGGTACTTAACACATAGTAGATGTTTAGGAAAAGTCTGTTAAATAAATGGTTAGATGGATTGATAAGCAAGTGAGTGAATTAGTGATTGAATAGGTAAAAATATAAGTGAATAAAATTCAGGCTTGAAAAAATAAATATGAATGAATGGAACAATGAATAAATCAAATGTCTATCCTCTATATGCATATTTACATGTATATTATGCATATACAGTTACATAAACTTCCCTATACATGTTATTCATATTGAAGTCATTTCCTCCCCTGTTAAAATTCATTCTGCATCCTCAGGAAAGACACCAATAGGCTCTGAGATCATTCTGTTAGGGAGAGTCAGGAATCAGAGCAGCCTTGTCCCCTGTTGGAGGCTGTTGGCGGGGAGCTGCTTCTTGGGGATTGGCAATGATTTTATTTCTGGGACTCTCCCCATTCAAGGACCTGCTTCCTATTTTTGACCCTGACATCTTGACTCATTGGCTTCCATCCCCCTGCAATGAAAACTGAATCCCAACAACTTTGTCTAGAGCATGACCATGACCGTTAGTACCTGCACGCAGTCCCTGATACTTGCTCTCTCCCCGGGAGAATGGGGCAAGAGGTCTAGCCCTGAGGTCCGCAGACACTGCAGCAGAAATGAGGCCCAAATATACACCCAGAGTATCACGATCCAGGGCCACGCACAGGGGACAGTGTATAGCTGATCTTGCTCCAAATCCTCGCTCTGCCCCTTGTTTGGGTGTATCCTCTGTGAGCCTCAGTTTATTCATTTGTTGAGTGGGGATAACCGTATCTATAAAGAAGGTGCATACAATAAACATAAGAAAGGCCAGTTTCCTTCATGCTTGATACAAAATTTAAAAATAGCAGCTGAAGGAGGAAGCTGTTCTTGGACTTGTGGCTCGGGCATTGACCACCCAAGACACAGCTCCAGAAGGGCATTAATTCCACTGAATCCCACCAGTAGCCCCCTCCCCTCACCGTCAGTGATACTAGCATTCCTGGCTCATCTCCCAGGATAGCCTGTGGCTCCCAGTGGCTACAAATAGCTGCTCTACTGAGCAATTAAAAGAGTGACTGGAGAGCGTCTTGTGGTTCAGGACTAAAGACAAGATATGGGACAACTGGGACTTCCCTGGTGACTCAGATGGTAAAGAATCTGCCTGCAATGCAGGAGATGTGGGTTCAATCCCTGGATTGGAAAGATTCCCAGGGGAAGGAAACGGCAACCTACTCCAGTATTCTTGCCTGGAGAATTCCACGGATAGAGGAGCCTGGAGAGCAGCTGGGTGACTAACATACACACACACACACACACACACACACGGGACACCTTAGGGCTTCCCAGGGGCTTAGTAGTAAAGAACCTGCCTGCCAATCCACAAGACACAAAAGGCTTGGGTTCGATCTCTGGGTTGCGAAGATCTCCTGCAGGAGGAAATGGCAACCCCCTCCACAATTCTTGTCTGGAAAATTTCACAGACAGAGGAGTCTGGTAGGCTACAGTCCATGGGGTCCCAAAGAGTCACACACAACTGAGCACGCACGCACATGGGACACCTTGGCTCTTATTTCAGGACAAAGTTTGTTCTGCCAAAAAACCTTGTTCTGCCATCTTTGTCTACCAAGGACCTAGGGTCTTGCTAGAGCCTGGATGAGACTGATGGGTCCTCAGCCCTGCTGACACCACGGTCCTATACTGTGTCTGTTAGAAAAAAGTAGAGGAGAGAGTGGGCAGTTTCTGCAGAGAGACTCTCAAACCAGTGTTGGGCTGGAGAAGTCCCTTATGACCTGGGTCATAGCCGGGAAGAAGAGCTAAGAAAACAGGGGGTCTCAGTGAGAGCACAGGAATTCTAGAGTCATCCTGATCTCGATCCACACTAAGCAGATGTGAATAGATCATACCGGCAAGGACTCTGGTGAGGCGTGACCCTGAGAGGAGGCACCTCCTTAAATTTACACCCGGGGTGCCTTCCTCATTTGCATCACTGTAGTACCGGCCTATGTGTGTGTGCATGTGTGTGTGTGAACTCAGTTGTGCCCGAGTGACTTTGGACCCCATGGGCTGTAGCCAGCCAGACTCCTCTGTCCATAGACTTTTCCAGGCAAGAATATTGGAGAGGGTTGCCATTTCTTCCTTCAGGGCATCTTCCCAACCCAGGGATTGAACCTGCATCTGTTACATCTCCTTATAATGTCTCTCTTACATCATTGGCAGGTTCTTGACCTCTAGCACTACCTGGGAGGCCCATTGGCCTAGGTCTCAAAATTGCAGCCACCTCATCGCAGAGCCAGACACGACTGAAGCGACTTAGCAGCAGCAGCATCTATAAAGTGGGATGTTGACCAAACCTAAAAATACTATTAATAGTTAATGCTATTAAGCACTGTTATGCTCCCTTTACCCACATTAACTGATTTAGCCCTCACAACAAGTATGCAAGGTAAGTTCAATGATAATCTCGATTTTACAAATGACCACACGGAGGCTTGCCCATGTTGTCACATCTAGTAACTTGGCAGAGCTGGTATTTGAACCCTGGAAGCCTGGCCCCAGTGTCCAACCTCATCACCATCCTGCCAAACTAGCTAGAGTGCAGGATGGGTGTAGGGAGGACCACATGGAATGACAAAGACAAGAAATCAGTGCCAAAGAGAGAGACTGTCATTAATAACCTGAGAGGTGCCCAGTCAGCCCCATCTTAGCTCCTCCATACTTCTTGGAGCATAGCTGGGCAGGTCCAAGGTGACATACACCCTGCAGACCTGACTGGCAGCAATAGCCTTGGGACACGCTTGCTCCAGCAGATCCTGGACTGGAGTTCTCTGGACACACTGAAGACCTGGGTTCAGGGCCGTTGGCTTTCCTCCCAGGACCACCATCTGACAGCATGAATCCAACTCCTGTGAAGCTGTCACAAGGTTCATTCACATGCATATGAGATAAGCTGTTAGTGATGCCCATTAATTAAGTAGAGCAATTTGTTTATAATTAACTTGAGAAATTTATGGCTTTAGAAAACAATTACAGGAGCTGATATAAACACATTAAGTAGCGATAGCAATGCCAAATTTAATTGCTTTCAAGAAGAACCACTGATATTAATGCCATGGCCATCACCAGTCATGTTTGACAGCAGCTTGTAAATTTATCAGTTTGTCTATGAGCCAACTCCTCAGGCGATTTGGAATGGAAAACTTCAGCCCTTGGAAACTGCTTATGATACAGTGCTAAGTAAAAAAGGCAGGTTTAAAAATGTACATGGCGCTTTCCCAACTTGGTAAAAACATTCTTTGTATATGTATTTCCCCCTCTTATGATATATATATACATCATATATTTATGTGATATATGTATCTATGAATATACATATACCAATATAAATAAATATATTTCTCTGTGGTGAAAGAAATACATATGGAGTACATAGAAAAAGGTTTTGGTTATTTTTCCTGGGTAATGAGATTACTGACTTCTTTTATCTTTTTTCTTTATGATGTTTTGTATTTTTCCAAAATTTCAAGGACTCCCCTGGCAGTCCAATGGTTAAAACACCACACTCCCAATGCAAGGGGCCCAGGTTCAATCCCTGGTCAGGAAACTAGATGCCACGTGATACAGCTAAGAGCCCGCACACTGCAGCTAAGACCTGGTGCAGCCAACAAAAGAGAATTGATTCTTTTTACAGCAAAAAAGAGGAAAGGTTATGGAACGTGTAGAAGCAGAAAAGATTAAAAAGACAGAGATACTTTCTTTTTCAAGTCAGTTACTTTTAAAGTTTAAGCAGAACTTCTGTAATAATTGTGTGTGCTACTTCACTGGCATTTTAAGATGACTTTTATTTTTGGATGAGAAAATGACAAAATAAACTCACCATGTTCACAAATGTGATCCTCATCATTGGGATATTCTGGTTCTTTAACTGGGGGAGAAACGCAGCACCCTTCAACTTTTAAGAAAGTCAGCTCAGGAAATACTGCAGGAGGCTGTTGTTGACTCAATGCCCACACTGTGGGTTCCTGCAAATTCAGGATGAGACACACCAACCAGCCATTCTGGATAAGGATGAGCTCTCAGAAGACTCCTTGAATAAACCTCCTGCTGACAAGTATGTGTACTTTGAAGAGGGGTGAAAACCCATCCTTGCCAAATGATGCATCTTCAAAATGTCACAAGCGAAGAAAAAGGGCATTTGGCTAAAAACTGTGAATGTCTTCTCAGAAAATGCACTCCCAGTGTCAGAAGTCATTTGACCTCTGTCCCTTCCCCAGCTAAGAGGAGATAGTGTGACCTGTGGGGTCATGTGCTTGCCAAAGACAGTGCTCATTATGAGCACAGATGGGATCCCCTTTCATGAACACCAACTCTGTGTCAGGCAGTAGCCCTCACCTTTCATAGTGTAGCACATTTGTAATTATTCTTTGACCTCTGCCTCTTGAAGATTTTTTAAGCTAGGGTCTGGTGCTCCTCAAAGTATGGTCACTAGAACATTCATTTGGCTAGGTGTGCCTTGAAAAAGATTTTGTAGTCCAGAAAGTGGGGAAACACTGATTATTCTTTCCCTTCTTGGAGAGTCCTAATGGCATCAGTTATCCAAGTCTTTGAGGAATCCCCTTGTAAAGAATCTTACTTAGCTTTGTTTAGTATGTTTAACAAGTTTTCCAAGCTTCTTTGTGCACAGAATGCTCTTGATCCTATAATATCTCTTAACATTTGAAATTAGTGTTTGAAAAAAGGGCAATGTTTTAACTTAATATGAAGAGGCGGAACAATTGAGTTGAGGACTAGCTGGGCAAGTTATTTCACCCACAGCTCACTGGGTTATTGACAGAATATACCTAGCATGGAATAGACCCTCAAAAATGTTTCAAAAAATTTTGAGTCAGAGGAAAGTCTGAAACCCAGACCAGTGAAGCAATGGGCTCAATTGAAACTCACAATCAAAGCTCTGTTTTATTTTTATGACACATGTAGAGAGATGTTCCAGGATCAATAAAGTAGAAATGCTGTCTGTAAAACTTTATTCATTTGACAGTGAATCATTCTCTTGCTTGGCTTGGAAACACAACTGTGGCCCTGCATAATCCAAGGTGCCTCATTATTTTAGAGGCAAAACTGATGCTCGTGAAGCCACATGGTTTATCCAAGATCACAGGGCCATCAAGGGGGCTTCTCAGGCTCTGACCCTTCCTGCCTCCTCTCAGTCCCTCCAAATGAGATGGCACAGAAAGGATCTTCTAGATGAGGCAGCTTAAGGGTTAAGTCCTGGCTTTACAGATCTGTGTACCACTGGGCAAGTGGTCTGAATGTTGTCTCGGTTTCCCCTTCTGCTATATCGTGATCACGGGAATTCCCTGGTGGTCCAGCGTTTAAGACTTTCACTGCTGTGGACCCAGGTTCAATCCCTGGTCAGGGAACTCAGATCCCACAAGCTGCATGGTGTGGGCAAAATAAATAAATGGTAATCACAAACTCACCACACAAAGCTGTTGAGAAAATAGAATGACATCAGAAAAAGATTTTTTTTTAAAATCTGCTGTTATAAGCTCAGTCGGTATGGGATACATTTTATCCCTGTCTTTTTATTACCAATTTGCAGTGCGTTTGATTATTTTTTCTCCCCAGGATATGCATTCAAGTTTTCCCTTCTTTCTGGCTATTTGTCATTCTGGAACAGTCCTTTATATTTGAGTAACAAGAACTTTCAATATCAATAGAAGACAAATGGATTAAATATATAAATTGCCTGTTGATAAAAAAAAAAATGATGCTCAATTCTAAGGGTGTGAAATTGAGAAAAACAGAGCAGATGATTTATACCCCGGCTCTGTCTTCTAACAGGGCCTGAAGATTCAGAAATCAGGTCCCCTCAGATGGAGGCACTGAGGGTCATGTTCTGACTTCTGCCTTGTCATTAGCTCCAGCCCAGAGGGACAACCTCGCTGACTTGACCTTGATGCTATCACGGGTCAGCATAAGGCTGTGGGTGCAGACACCAGTGTGTTTCCCTGGGGAGTCATTCATTTCAGGCTGGCAGAGGGCTTGCTTCCCCTGGTAGTCAGGCAGTACTTGGAGCATTCTGCAGATAGCTGGGCCCCAGACACGCTTATCAAGCTCTTTGGTGGCAGTACAAGAATTTATTTATTCTGACTCCTCGGAGACAGAAGTCTTGCTATCAACATCTAGAGAAACATCCTCCCTTTTCCATCACTTCTAATTCCACCCTCTCATGCCTTTACTCCATGCTGTACCTCACATTCGGAGAAGGTAATGGCAACCCACTCCAGTACTCTTGCCTGGAAAATCCCAGGGGTGGAGGAGCCTGGTAGGCTGCAGTCCATGTGGTCGTGAAGAGTCGGACATGACTGAGCGACTTCACTTTCCCTTTTCACTTTCACGCATTGGAGAAGGAAATGGCAACCCACTCCAGTGTTCTTACCTGGAGAATCCCAGGGACGGGGGAGCCTGGTGGGCTGCCGTCTCTGGGGTCGCACAGAGTCAGACATGACTGAAGCGACTTAGCAGCAGCAGCAGCAGCAGCAGCAATACCTCACATTTGGTCCATTGTTTTGGCCTTCCAGGGGCTTCCCAGGTGGTGCTAGTGATAAAGAACCTGCCTGCCAATGCAGGAGACATAAGAGATGTGGGTTCGATCCCTGGGTTGGGAAGATCCCCTGGAGGAGGACATGGCAACCCACTCCAGGATTCTTGCCTGGAGAATCCCAGGGACAAAGGAGCCTGGGGGGCTATGGTCCATAGGGTTGCAAAGAATTGGACAGGACTGAAGTGACTTAGCACACACATTGGCCTTCTAACTGACTTTCCAGCATCTTCTCTATCCACCTTCCTATTGACCATCTGCAGCCAGAACCATTTTCTAAAACTGTTGAGTTTAGAAACTCCAATGACTACCTTTGGTTTCCAAAAACCTTAATCTGATATTTGGAATCTTCCAAATCTGGCTAGTTTACCTTTCACTTTATTTTATATTCCTCTCACATGTGCTTCCTTTGCTGCAATAATATTGAGTTTCTTATGCTTATTTTTTCCATTCTCACCCTGTTATTTTAAGTCTGTAAGTCATTGCAGTGGCTATTTCCACTGGATGGCCTTTTCCCCCCTCTTCATCACCTTCATAATTCAGCTCAAAGGTCAACTTTTTGATGTCATCTTCTATACTCCCTAGAATTAATCATCTGCCTTGGAATCTCATACTGCTCTCTTCATATCCTTCATAAACATTTGCAAAAATTTCCATTTTCCTCACCAAATGATTAGCACTTTTAGTACTGGGCCTGTGTTTACCCAGCTCAGCAGGCCCAGTACCCAGTTCAGTTTCTGGTACACAGAATCTACTTAATACATGGATAACTTAATGGAGGATAGAAAGATTGGATTGGTGGATAGACGGATGGAAGGAAGGATTCGATGGAAGATGGCTAGCTGGATGAGTAGATGGAAGGCAGGAAAAAAGGAAGGAATAAAAAAGAAAAGAAGCAAGAAGAGGAGGGAGGGAGGGAGGCATGAAAGAAAGAAAAATTAGTGAGTGACCACATGGATGTGGCACGGAGATTGTACCCCAAGTAGATTTGAAAGGTTGAAATCTAGGTACGGACAGCTGTTTCGCCCGTGGGGAGGCTGTGATTGATTTTGTGATAAAACAAAAGGAACTTCTAAAATAAAATAGAAAAGAAAACTTGTTTTTCTCCCTGACAAAGTCTGGGCTTCAGGGAAGTTGTAGGAATCACAGAGGAATAATGGAGAAAAAAAGTCAGGCTCTCTTAGCCAAGACTCAGGGGACAGAAAGTAACGGAGGCTGAGAGAAAACTATAGTAGCAGAAAGAGTGAGTCTAAATTTGAACCATGGAGAGGGATTTTGCTATTCATCTGTGAACTGTCCAGAGCCCAGCACAGTGGCATCACTGACTCAATGAACATGAGTTTGAGCAAACGCCAGGAGATAGCAAAGGATAGAGAAGCTTGGTGTGCTGCCGTCCATGGGGTCACAGAGTCGAATACGACTGAGTGGACAGTAACAACAGCATAACGGCTGGCCCCAGCAGGTGTGTGGTAAATACTTACTGAATGAGTGAGGAAGCATGTGCACAAAGCACGTATGATACCCAAAGGAGGTATATTCTCCTCTGGGAGCAATAAGTGATCCAGAGACTTCTTAGTCTCTGAGCACCACCGAGAGAGGATTCCATGATTTCCATGGTTGCCAAGTTAATGCTGAGGGGCTCAGGTAACATTAGCTGATTTTTCTCTTACTCTTTTTTTGTATGTTACTATTTTCCTCAAACGCTGAGTGTTTGTATGTGGGTAGCTCTGGGCCGTGGAGTAGAAGCCCTTCCCCTCCTGAGAGTGGAGACTTGAACCAAGAGAAAGAATCTATTTTTCCTGATGGTGGGATGAGCAGAATGAAACATAGCTCAACAGCTGAGTTTCAGCTCTCCACATGGAATATCAGGTATTGAGTCTCTGAAACAGAGGCTCAGCCCTAATTCTAAATAATTTAAACAGCACAATGGGAGGTGAGACAAGGAAATTTCCTTACAAAAGATTTCCTGGCTATTGAGAGAGGGATGGGCTTGAACTGCAAGGATTCAGTTGCTAAAGGATTCAGTATGGCTTAGGTATTTTGAGTCTGCAAGTAGAAAGATATCAACACAAGATTCAATTTCTATATCCCTCAGGTAAAAGAGAAAGGATTTTGAAAGGCCCCTGTCCTCCTTATTACAGGATTCTTTAGATCAATAAAACACTTATGAGACTTTGACTGCTTGCCAAGAGCTGAGTTAGACACTGAGACCCAGAGATGAAAAAATGTGGCCCCTGCTTTTAAGGGGCCCCAGGGGAGAAAGATGGGCCAAATCAATGGTAGGACTCCATGACCAGGGCTCAAAAGGAGGCATGGGTGCCAGCACCTGGGGACTCACTGGAAAGGGGTTGGGTTTCACTTTATGTGGGGAAATCATAAAAGGATTCCCAGAGGAGGAAGCATTATGAGGAGGGAGAGTTTGCCAGACAGACAAAAAAGAGGATGTTCTAGGAAGATGGACTAAATGTTGAGGCAAGCTGCTAAGTCTCTTCAGTCACGTCCAACTCTTTGTGACCCCGTGGACAGTAGTCCACCAGGCTCCTCTGTCCATGACGTTCTCCAGGCAAGAGTACTAGAGTGGGTTACCATGCCCTCCTCCAGGGAATCTTCCTGACCCAGGGATCGAACCCATGTCTCTTTATGTCTCCTGCATTGGCACATGGGTTCTTTACCACGAGCGCCAACTGGGAAGCCCTGTTGGTGCAAGACCAGTGCAAAAATACCCAGTGAAAAGAATCCAAATGTCAAATGCTGAGAGAAGCTTGAACTGGAATGATTGCAGCAGGGACAGGAAAATGTATATGGATTTTATATATATATAATCTCATACAGTAAAGAATCTGCTGCAATGCAGGAGACACAGGTTCGATCCCTGGGCTGGGAAGATCCTTTGGAAAACAGAACGGCTACCCAATTCAGTATTCTTGTCTGGAGAATTCAGTGGACAAAGGAACCTGGTGGGCTCCAGTCCATGGGGGTCACAAAGAGCCAAGCACAACTGAGTGATGAATACATTCACTTTTTTCATATATATATATATATATGGAACTGGCTGGGCTGGATGAATGATTGGACATGAGGGATGGAGAAGGTGGAAACAAGGATGACACTTGTGTTTCTAGCTTGAATGACATGATCCACAGAGATGGGAACAAACAGGAAAGATCAGACTTGAGAGCAACACGGAGAGGACAGATTTCAGTTGTCTTGGGGACACTCAGGATGAAATATCTGGATAAATGGATCTGGAGCAGAGGATAAAGGACAGAATGGAGATACAGATTTGAGAGCTGTGGGAGGAATACATGGGGCCCCAGTGATGCACTTTGAAGTCAAGACCCATGAGTGGGGAGCCCTGCTGTCTCTGTGATCAGAGAGGGGTGCAGCTTGGTGAGACGGTATGATTTCAGAATGGGAGAAGGAGTGAGCCCTTCCTAACAGCCTTAGAGACTTTCCCCACCTATTGTTTAAAATCCATAGTGTGTCTGGAGGGAAGCCCCCTTCAGTGTTTTTCACTGTGCTCTCTAGAGGCAGAGCTATGGGCTCCAAGGGTTGGGGGGTTTGTGTGAAAAGCTGTGGGCCCAGAGAAGAGGGGACCTGCAGGGTAGATGGTATCAGTGCTGGATCCTAAGATGGAATTAGTGCCCTTCCTCTTTAAGATTTAAGATGTTCTTATCTGCTGGGCATCCGGAGGGGGCCAGGAAGGGGGCCTGAGCGCCTTGTGGGGGAAGCCCGCCCTCATCCCTTCCCTTTCCGCAGGCTCACCCATTGGGCAGCACTATGGCCAGCCCTCCTGAGCCAGCCCCCTGCTTCTCCATCAGGAGAATAAAGTGTCCTTGATGGAGCTTCTGGCTTGTGCTGCTCAGACTGAGTCAGTGCACTTCCTTCCATTTCACACATATCACCTGTCACTCCTTGGATTGTTGGGTGGGAAGGAAAACAGCTTCAGTTAGGAGCAGGTACAACTGAGATTCAAATATTCACCTTCTCTAGCCCCCAGCATAAGCCTAAAAGACCCAGGCAACCCCAAATCCTGCACAGGAGACAACGTCCAGGATGGGTCTCCAGGGGCGGGACCAGGTGGTGGAGAGGAGGGAGGGTGGTTGAAAGAGGGATTGTTGGGTGGGAAGGAAAACAGCTTCAGTTAGGAGCAGGTACAACTGAGATTCAAATATTCACCTTCTCTAGTCCCCAGCATAAGCCTAAAAGACCCAGGCAACCCCAAATCCTGCACAGGAGGCAATGTCCAGGATGGGTCTCCAGGGGCGGGACCAGGTGGTGGGGAGGAGGGAGGGTGGTTGAGAGCACCTCGTGGCCTGGCCTGACAACCAGCTGTGTGATGGGAGGTGTGGCTTTTACTTCCTTCTGTCTGGGCAATGCCAGAGGCAAGAGAGTTGCTCTACAGAGCTGGTTTGTGGTTGTTGCCAAGGTCGTGTACATTCAGAGAAACAGAGGTAGAGCAGGAGGCTTTAATTCTGGCTCAGACACACCCTTCTGCCCCCTGCCTCTTCACACAGAGTCGGAAGCTACCTCACTGGACTCCCTGAAGGTGTGGGTCCCTAGAATGCCATTCATGTTACAGCCTAAGAAAAAGGAGGGACAGAAAATAACATTTATGGGCTCCTATCACGGGAAGCCCCAAGTTTCATCTACCTCTGTTTCATTGACCATGCCAAAGCCTTTGACTGTGTGGATCATAATAAACTGTGGAAAGCTTGTGAAGAGATGGGAATACCAGACCATCTTACCTGTCTCCTGATAAACCTGTATGTGGGTCAAGAAGCAGCAGTTAGAACCCTGTGTAGAACAACTGATTGGTTCAAGATCAAGAAAGGAGTATGACAGGGCTGTCTGCTTCACCTTTTTTAATCTATATGCTGAGCACATCACGAGAAATGCTGGGCTGGATGAGTTACAAGCTGGAATCAAGATAGGCAGGAGAAACATCAACAACCTCAGAAATGTGGATGGTACTACTCTAGTGGCAGAAAGCAAAGAGGAACTAAAGAGCCTCTTGATGAGGGTGAAGGAGACTGAAAGAGCCAGCTTAAAACTAAATTTTAAAAAACTAAGATCATGTTGTCTGACCCCATTATTTCATGACAAATAGAGGGGAAAAGTGAAAGTAGTACAGATTTTTCCTTCTTGGGATTCAAAATCACTGTGCATGGTGAAATGCATCATCAATGAAATGCCCTGTAGCCAATAAATTAGAAGGCATTCGCTTCTTGGCAGGAAAGCCTTAACAAACCTAGACAGTCTATTGAAAAGCAGACACATTAGCAACAAAGGTCTGTATAGTCAAGGCTATGGTCTTCCCAGTGGTCATGTTTCGTTATGAGAGCTGGACCATAAATAAAGCAAAGTGTCAAAGAATTGATGCCTTTGAACTATGGTGCTGGAGAAGACTCCTGAGAGTCCCTTGGACAGCAAGGAGCTCAAGCCAGTCAACCTTAAGGGGAATCAAGCCTGAATACTAATTGGAAGGACTGATGCTGAAGCTGAAGCTCCAGTATTTTGGTCATCTGTTGTGAACAGATGACTGTTTGGAAAAGTCCCTGATGCTGGGACAGATTGAGGGCAGAAGGAGAAGGTGTCAGAGGATGAGATTGCTGGATGCCATGATGAATGCAATGGACACGATCTTGGGCAAACTTCACCATCTGGTGTGCTACAGCCCGTGGGGTTGCGAAGAGTCAGACACAACTGGGTGACTGAAGGACAACAGTCATGGGGCAGATGCTACGCTGAGCGTTTTCTCTATGTTGCCCTCACAGAATTCTAGGCAGGGATTCAGAGGGGCTAAGCCACTTGCCCAAGGTCACTCAGCTAGTGAGTGGTAGAGCCAGGACGTGAGCCCCGGGAGGTCTGGCTCCCGATGCGAGGCTCTTTCTGTCCACCACCCTACGCCTCTGACGGAGGATGCCCAACACCATGCATCTTGTCCCACACCCTCCACTCTGGGCTCCAATCCAGCTCATCCTTACCTGGCTCACTTGCTTCCAGCTGCCTCACAGAGGTCTCTAATGCCCCATCCTCCTTCCTGAGGCCCTCTTCCTGCACTCCAGTTCCCCGTACTTTTCAGGGCAGTTCAAGACCCAGAGTTTCACCTTTGGCATCTCCCCTTTAGCAGACTCACTCTCCAGTATCTGCGGGTGCTTCCCAGACTCTGTCTTGGATCATGTGTGCCCTTCCCATTTTCCATTTGCCCGTTCTCCCAGTCAGTATAGGATCAGACTGAAAACTGTCCTATTTTCAGCTGGAGGAAAGCGGGCTGTCCATGGAATGGCCCCTGGTCAGAGCTCCAGTGCTGACTGAGAAAGGTCCTTTGGGGCTGGACTAGCTGAAGTGACCGTAGAACAGTCCTCTCATTTCTCCAGGCGGTCGGCTGAGTTTTCCTATTTCTGTCTCTGTGCGTGTTTTCCTGTCTCTGACTTTACATCAGAGAGTCTGACACTTCTCTTTTCAGTCTTTCCTAGAGGTTCCCAAGTGAAGACTCGGGCTGTCTGCATGATTTTGTCTCTTGGGCCGTGGAAAGAGCTTAATAATATGTCAGTGATCGACACTCTCCCTGTGAGTCTTCTTGCCTCTTTCTGCCCAGCCTGGCTCAATCATAAGGAGAAGACTGTGGCAGTGTAACGTGCCCTGCCCATCGCCTCTCACCTCTCACTACTCAACACCGATGCTTCTGTCTGCAATGCCGCAACTTTCTGCCCGAGGGGGAGACTGGAAGGACAGGGTTCTGATTCCCCTGGGAGCAGCCCTCAGCCAGTGATGGATGGGAACAGGGGGCAGCCAGCCAGCTTCCTCGTCCCTCCGGTAGGAGAGCCCAGAGGCATATTCTACATGACCAGGTGTCCCTGCGGAGGCTTTCCTCGGCTTCTTGCAGCAGGGACCCCCTCACTTGCATCTGAGTTGCATCCCTTCCTGTCCCTATCTCACCCCTCACTCCCCTAAAAGTACTTCCTGTACAAATTGCTTGTACTCAAATCCTTCTTAGGATCGGCTTCTGTGGGAACCCATCCCAAGAAGTCCTCGGTGGCTCTGGCATCCATGTAGCCACTTTCCAGTGGGGTCACAGTCACACCAAACTCCAGTAATAGTTTCAGGGTCCAGTCAGTGCACATGCCAAAGCTCCAGCGAGTGTGGGAGGCAAAAAAAAAATGTTGAACATGTCATCTTAATGGAAGCAAGTTATGGAGCTAATAATACTGATATTTTCAATGGACTGAATTAAATTATGCTTCCCATCTTGTATCTTAATTAAAGGGATAAAAACCATTTTACATTTTAATTAGCAAGTATGTCTTGGAAAGACTTAAATTAATATGAGAGTCATCTCCATAGGAGAGCAGCCTCTGCCAAGATTCACGAGGCCAGAGAGAGCTTGGAGAACAGACTAAAGCTTCTGGTATGGATGAGCACGGCCACAGCAGGAACTTGGAAACCTCTGAATTTTCTGAAAGAATAAAAACAGGATCATGGTATTAGCTGGGAGGCACGACCACTTCCTTTCCTACAAGGGGCCATTTTCTATGCATGAATCTTCTTGAAGACATTTGAACACTCGATCTAGAAGATGTGAGAGTAATGAGGAACCGTTTGAATGATGACTGTGCTTTGGCTGTCTTCTCGGATGAGAGTTCCTGGAAGTTCTAGAAGCCCTGTTGGCAGAGCCTGAAATGAAAAAGGCTTCCCATAGAGCTGGTCTAGCAAATACCTCCATTAAATATCCTGTGCTGGTTTCAGAGAGGAGTTGGGCTCCCAAGGCTGTGTGTTTTCCTCTGTCCAAAGAGGAAGACTATCCGGGGCCATGCTTGTTGGCTCACGCTGAGTACATAAGGTCCACGGCAGTCCTGTAGGCAAACTTTTATTATTATTTTTGTTTTACTTGTAAAAAAATGTCATGAGGAATACCTGTGTTTAAACATTGAAAGTATATATGAGCAAAGAAGAAATTCACAACAGAAAGCATAACCCCTCACCCAGAGATAATTGCTGATGACACTTTGCATGGTTTCCTCTACATTTCCTTGGGTGCACCTGCCTCCTGGTATCTCCCTGGCTAATGTTTCTGAGGATCCCAGGCAATGGGTGTGGGGTGAGGGGGTGGAATATAGTGCTCAAGTTCTCCTGCTGCTTCTGGTTCTGAACTCCTGCCCTATCTCCTTTCTTCGTTCCTGCTCAGCATCCTCCTCACTCCTGCCAGCTGCTCCAGTGTTTTTGGTTCATTTCATCAGCCAGGAGCTGGCTCCCCCCATTTTCATTTCCCTTAACACAGGGAAATGAAACACAGTCCCATTGTATAATGAATGGTATTGAAGGATTTAGGTAAAATAAGACTTAAGCATGGGAAAAGGAATAATAGTCACCATTATTCTTTCCTCGAGGACTTTTTACTCTCCATTTCATCCAAGGTCTTCCCACTGGATTTCTTGGCTTTGCTCTCTCTCCCCAAATTCTCCTCCCGTTTCCTCTCTTTTCGGTTATCTCATCATCCCCCAAACTCCTTCCTCCTGAGTTGCCAAGAGACCACCATAATATTTCTATTACTTGTGTTATGCTGGACAATTTATTGCCCACCCCCCGCCCCATCTCTTACAAATAGGCTAGCCCAAGGACTTTCCTTTCATACCCAAAAAAGCCAGGAATTTTCTAAATCATGTAGCCAACTACTTTTGAGATGAATTTACCATTCCTCTAAAAGATAGAAGTAATTTTATTTTATTTGATCTTTCCCCTGAAATATTCTTTTACATAAATTAAGGGGGTGGGGAAGTAGGGGGACCTGTGCAAACCCTTATCCATATCTTTAGACTCAGTTCTTAAACGTGTGAGTCTAGCTCAGGAAATACCAAAAAATTTGAGGTTTCTGATACATTTTGCTGAGTTTCCATGAAGAAAAGAGGTACCATCCCACACTTGCGCTAGCACTGCCACGTGAGGATCTGTTTCTCTCTACCCTGAGTGGCTTTGGATAACATAATTTACAGGGGGAACTGATGAGCTATTTTGATCGGTCAAAGTCACACCTGCATGTTGATGTCATTCCAACAGCAGCTTCTGAGCCGTGTGTGGGCCAAGACTGGAAGACAGGAGCCGTTGGTGGAAACCCCACATGTCACCTCTTTGACATCCCGTTCCCAAATGGAATCTTAAGCTCTGCACAACAATTTATCAAAGGGTTTCTAAATGTCACTTTCCAATTTGCATCAGACTTTTCTACATATTAATGTGATTCTGTAACTAATGTATATATTTTTGCTGCTCTACCTAAATTTGCATTTGAAACTCTAATGAAGCTACAGAGTGAGCCAACTCCCTGGGGAAAAATGATTCAGTTGCTTCCCTTCGTGGCCCATGAAGATGTCCTCCCAGAATCAGAGGAAAGTCAGAATTGACTCAGAACTTTCACTCTCCAGGATCTCCATCAATTTCGGTGCTCAGTTTGGTTCCAGCTCAACTCTCTCTCTTTTTTTAAATATTAGTGGGTTCCATCCCTGGGTTGGGAAGATCCCCTGGAGAAGGAAATGCCAACCCACTCCAATATTCTTGCCTGAAAACTCTCACGGACAGAGGAGCCTGGCGGGCTGTAGTTCATAGAGTCACGAAGAGTTGGACACAACTGAAGTGACTTAGCACAGCACGTTTATTTATTTGGTTGAGTTGGGTCTTACTTGTGGCACACAGGCTCTTCCAGTGGCAGCATATGGGATCTATGACCAGGGATTGAATCCAGCCGCCCTGAATCGGGAGCATGGAGTCTTAGCTACTGGGCCACCAGGGAAGTCCCCAGTCCAACTCTTGACTCCTGCATCCTCTTGCTCTGGGTAAAGCCTGCTCCAGTTTGTTTGGGTTTTCCTCATTCAAAGATGATGAACTGGCTTTAGAGGGATGGGTCTCTTGCTCCCCAGGAATTTTGTCATTGAGGGGATGGCCTGGTCCTCAGAGGTGACTCACAGCAGGGAGAGCCAGACAGCCAAACCAAGTCCAAGTTCTCTGGGAAAATGCCTTTGCTGTGTTGTTCTGGGCTGAAATGGATGTCTTTGAGCATCGCTTCCCTGGTTAGGGTCTCTGACTCTGAGACCATGGGGTTTGCACTCTAGAGAAAGATTCTGGAGTGTTCACTGCTCCCTATCCTGTCACCCTCTACTCTCTTCCTCCCCTTGCCTGACCTGACCTTGAAAACAAGATGTGGCTCCTGGTTGGACACTGAGGGCTTGCTTGAAAGTTTGGGAAGAAGGGAGCATTTAGCCACTTTCTTCTCCAGAGGATCTTCCTGACGCAAGGATTGAACCCACTTCTCTTGAGTCTCCTACATTGGCAGGTAGGTTCTTTACCAGCTGAGCCACCAGGGAAGCCTTCGGCCCTACTCAGCAGCAGTCTTTGACCTCTTCACTGTCAAGGCCCTGAATCTGCTCTGAATGGGACCAGGAGGGCATTTGAAGCCTCAGCCACAACCTTAAGCCAAGGAAGAACTTTTCTGAGCTTCTAGCTTCAATATCTGGTCACTGAGGAGAGACTCTGGCCCCTCATCTCTGATCCAAGACCAGCCTTGGCCCATAGCTGCTAGATTGCTGGCATTTCCTGGTCTATCGATGAGTCTCGCTGGGAATTGATCCCGTGTTATTTTGCTAAGGCTGTTGCAACAAGTTATTACCACCCGGCTGGCTTAAAACAACAGAAATTCATTCTCTCACAGCCTGGAGGCCAAACGCCTACAATCAAGATGTGGGCAGTGTCAGTCACTCTGTCGTGTCCAACTCTTTGCAACCCCGTGGACTGTAGCCCCCAGGCTCCTCTGTCCATGGGATTCTCCAGGCAAGGATACCCGAGTGGGTTGCCATTTCCTTCTCCAGGGGATCTTCCTGACCCAGATGTGGGCAGGGTTGGCTCTCCTGGAAGTTCTGAGGGGGCCTCTCCTGGCTTCTAGACACTGTAAACAACAATCCTTGGTGTCCTGTGGCTCACAGACAATGTTGTTCCAACCTCTGGTTCTGTCGCCACACCGCCTTCTCCTCAATGTGTCTCTCTCACCTTCTCTTCTCTCCTAAAGACACTGGCCATTGGATTTAGGGCCCACTGAGGCAGTTCAACTAACCTCAGAGCCCTCCCTGACTGCCAGTCATTGCCCATTCCTGTCCAGCTTCTTGCTGACTCCCTGCTCCCATCTCTGACCCCAGGTAACCTTCTTTAGCTCCAAGTGCCGCTCATGTCCAAGCTCCCCCAGTAACGCGCTCTCCTTACTTGTCAGCAGAATTCTCCTCCATTCGGAATGTCAGAAGTCAACCAGAGTTCACTGTGCCCCACAAGGCACAGAATAATGGATTCCAGACTCTGGTCAAGCCAGGACAAGGGCAGAAGCTGGGGGGAGAGGGCAGGGGCCTTGTGAGAGACTCGTCTGGGTTTTTGGCAGCGACATTCACTCCCTGTGTTAGTGGCTCTGAGTGCCCGTTTCCTCAGTGTGGGTGATGTTGGGCCATGATGGGAGGTTGTGAGAGAGCTGAGGACGTGTGGGTGACGGGACGAGGGAACCAGCGATGCTACAGGGTGGTGATGCTACAGGATTGTCCTGCTCTCTCCTGCTCACCCCACCTTCTACAGTAAGGCCTTCGTTACTATGGAGATGAGAGTCAGTAATTCTGCAATGTGGAAATACTGTCATGTAGTAAGGCACTGGCACCCCACTCCAGTACTCTTGCCTGGAGAATCCCATGGACGGAGGAGCCTGGCGGGCTGCAGTCCATGGGGTCACGAAGAGTCGGACACGACTGAGCGACTTCACTTTCACTTTTCACTTTCATGCATTGGAGAAGGAAATGGCAACCCACTCCAGTGTTCTTGCCTGGAGAATCCCAGGGATGGGGGAGCCTGGTGGGCTGCCGTCTATGGGGTCGCACAGAGTCGAACACAACTGAAGCGACTTAGTAGTAGTGGTAACAGCAAAGTTATACTTAAGAGGAATAGCTACCTCTTCCCCTCCCTCCCGCCAATAGGAAATAAGATGACACTAAGCCGGGAGCCTGGGGATCCAGCAAAAGGGTGAAAAGACTGAGGTGACTACGGGGAGAGAAGAGGAAGAGAGATGACACTCAGCACCCACCAGAGACAGATTCCGAATGAAGTGCCCACTCTTGTAATAGTCTGTGCCTGTAGAACTTTCTAGAATATAAAATATAAATTAAAAACAAAAACCTTTAGGCATCATTAAGGGGCTGCAGATAGGAAATGCTCAATAAAAGTGAATTCCCTCTCCTCCTATCTTCTTCTGAAGCCACTGCTCTGGTCCCACCTTCCTCCTTGGCACAAGAAAGCACCACTAAGTCAAAACTTGCCGCTTGGCCCCACAGATCTAACCCTCCCACCATTCCCTGTGTTCTCCTTGTGAGCGGGTTAATCCAGAGTCCTGAGTGCCAACTTCAAAGCCACGGTAATGACTGTGAAAGAAAGGATGGTTAAGGAGTCCCCACCTTTCAGAGCTGAGATGATAGTTGCCCTGGGGTGGGGTGAACGGGGTGGTGGTGTTTAAGTATAATCACCACTAGGTTGCGTTACAGTGGAGTCTTCCTTTGTGAGTGTCCTGAAGGACAGGTTTTCAGTCTTCTCTATTCCAAAAAAAAAAATTTCAGGCCTAAGGGTTCTTAACATTTTCTGACACTCATATGGGTTTTCCACAATGAGTGAATTTAGTTTAAACAATTCACAGTTGAGGACGAATATGCAAACAGGTGTTAATTAAGACCTTTGCTCTTCCTGCCTCATTTTGAGTGTTCAGGGTATTCAGTCACACTGGGTAGGGTTAGTCTATCCCTCTGGTGCCCAACCCTGGGTACCCACGGCCCTGTTCCAGGTTGCCCTCCCCAACGTCTCAAGATTATTCAAGGCTAGCGTCCAGGTCAGTCCTTCTCCACCAGTGAGAGTGCACCCACTCACAGGGCCTCTGATTAATTAACCAAGTTCTGCTGAGGGCCTTTTTGTGGATGGATGGTGGAGGGCGTGTGGCCCTTTAAACATGCTTAATTAAGCTGGAGGAAATGCTGGGCTCCTTGGCAATGAGCCAGGCCTCAAAGCCAGGCCTGTGGAAGATTTGCACAATGTGCGCTGTGTTTGTACCTTTGAAATGGGATCCATCTGTCTGGGGAATGCCTAGTACATCTTGCATTCCCTGTGTTCTTTCTTGGCAACGGTCAGACTGGGGAGAGCTCAGAGAAGTGTGGCTCTCCCCTGCACTCTCCTTAGAGATAAGCTGTGACTTTACCATTCAGGGAGCTTGGCCAGCTGCTGCTGAGGAAGGGACATGAGATGTCGTGTAACCATAGCATTAAAGAAAGGAAGTGAAAGTGAAAGTCGCTTAGTTGAGTCTGATGCTTTGCAACCCCATGCACTGTAGAGTGCATGAAATTTTCCAGGCCATAATACTGAAGTAGGTAGCTGTTTCCTTCTCCAGGGGATCTCCCCAATCCAGGGATCGAACCAAGGCCTCCCACATTGCAGGTGGATAGCATTAGATATGGCATTTGACATATTCAGTAATAGGGAGAGCACAGGTCCAACCAATCAGAACAAACAACAGCCATAAATAACAGAGTTAATCTGGTGAGTACTACCTGAATACCAGCCATGGAAAAAGTTATCTATTACAATGAGTTTCACATACATTTAAGGACTTCCCAGGTGGCTCAGCAGTAAAGAATCTGCCTGCCAGTGCAGGAGACTCAGGAGATGTGGGTTCGATCCCTGGGTCAAGAAGATTCCCTGAAATTTGAATCAAGAAGATTCAAATTTCCCATTTGATTGTTGCCACAATCCCATGAGCTGGGTTGAGATACTTTCTTATTCTAGAGATGGGAAACTGATGCCCAGAAATGTGTCTTCCCCAAGGCCACAGAGTTAATGTCACAGCTGGAAGTCAAGCGCATTCCTTATTCTTTCTACCACCTCACTTGTTTGTGCCTGTGCAGATGCTGGGACTCTACCAGGTCCAGAGAGATCAAGAGAATACCTCCCAGTCTGTGGCTGGATTGCTAACTGATAAGTCCAGGGCCAAGGTGACCGTGAGGGCAGAGATGCGTGTGTGTGCGCACTCAGTCGTGTTGGACTCTTTGAGATCCACCAGGCTCCTCTGTCCATGGGATTTCCCAGGCAAAAATATAGGAGTGGGTTGCCATGGCTTCCTCCAGGGGATATTCCCAACCCAGGGATCGAAACCCTGTCTCCTGCATCTCCTGCAATGCAGGAAGATTCTTTATCAACTGGGCCTCTGGGAAGCCCAGAGGGGAGGGATGGGGGATAGCATTACTCTTTGATTTGTGGCCAATCAGGATGAAGCTAGAGCCAAGTGTAGGCCTTCTTATGGTCTCTGCTCACAAAGCCCCGTGATCCTATGGGAGGCTCAGGGGAAAGAAGGATGGTACAGAATATATGCAGAGAGGAACATTCCTGGAAGACAAGGACATGGGCATTTATTTTAGAAGGAGGTCCATCAGGAAGCGCAGGAGGAACTGAAGCAAGTTAACTCTGGTAGACAAAGAGCCATTGAAGGGGATGTCAACAAAGTCACCCTCATGGGTGGCTAGCATTAGTCCCTGGGGACTTCTGAAACCAAAAGGGCTTTTGCTTCAGAATTGTGCCAATGGAGGATGGGGAGGCTGGAGCACTTACCCACCCACTTCCTCCCCCAGCCCTGAGCATTAACTTCCCAGCACTTTGCAGTTGCTCTTGGCCCCTCAGGGAAACCAGCAGGCAGATAAGAGAGACTGGGTGCTCAGAGGATGGGGTGTTGAGAACGATCTTCATAACCACAGGTGAACTCGTGTGGGCTGGGACACAAGACAGGATGCCCAGGTGTCTACGATGCCCATGGATCCCCAAGGATGCCAGAAAAGAGCAGAAGGCTCTCCCCTTCGTGGGGCTGGTTTCCTCCAGGTGAGAGAGGCAAACACGAAGGTTCCTGGCTTCTGTGCCTGCCCAGGACTTTCAGAGAAGCTTGGAGACTCTGCCCCATCCCTCTCCAGCTACAGAATGCCAGTGTCTAAACTTCCCACTCCCCACAGCCTGACCTATTTCGAGACTCTCTGGAGCCTCCAAGGTTGGACGGAGACTTCTTGTAGCTCTGGTGGGAAATGCCACCCTGCTAAGGCTGACAGTCTCCCCTTCTCCATGGCCCCCACCTTCACACCAACCTGTAGCTCACACCTCCACCCTTTAAGGGCCTGGTAGGGACCTGTGACAGATACAGAACGTTTTAATTTTGGAAGCCATTGATCTAGAGCGCATTAACAAATGACACCTGTCATTTGAAATGTTGTTTCCCATCCATCTTGTCCTATCTGAGCACCAGCTGCATCAGAAGGATACAGGCCAGTTTTCAGGCATAAATTGCTTGCAGGTCCTCCCTCGCCCCAGAGCCAAGAGGAATTGTCCCACAGTGGCAGTGCCTGTGAGGATGGCTCCGGGGCCAAGGACAGGAGAAAGTAGTAGGGAACTGCCTGGGAGTGGCTAAGAGTAGGGGCTCCTTATTTCCACCATGAAGGGAATCTTCTGGTACCTTTCAGCAGTGAGTTGGAGAGAGGTCTATCCCTAGCACGTGGACCTCAATAGGCAGCTTCGTGTATGTGAAAAGCACCAAGCCAGGGGTTCATCACAGGTGCCTGGAGCTTACTTCCATCTAGCAAGATGTGAAGCTGAGCAGACAGTTTTCCCTCTCTTTTCTTAGATGGCTCCGGGGCCAAGGACAGGAGAAAGTAGTAGGGAACTGCCTGGGAGTGGCTAAGAGTAGGGGCTCCTTATTTCCACCATGAATGGAATCTTCTGGTACCTTTCAGCAGTGAGTTGGAGAGAGGTCTATCCCTAGCACGTGGACCTCAATAGGCAGCTTCGTGTATGTGAAAAGCACCAAGCCAGGGGTTCATCACAGGTGCCTGGAGCTTACTTCCATCTAGCAAGATGTGAAGCTGAGCAGACAGTTTTCCCTCTCTTTTCTTTCAGGACACCATCTGTGAACATAAGCTTGGAAGTCTCTTCCCTGCCCTGTTACACTAGGCTGCTCAACAGAGTTGAGGTAGAATGGCCCTAAGAGAAGCAGAAGGAACCATGGAGATGCACTTTGTTTATAAATTGATGTGGATGAGTCAAAGTCAAGACAACCTGTGTAGGCTGGGCAAGGCTGGGCAGAGTGACTCACCTATAGCTCTGCCACCGATTCAGTGATGCTAATCCCTCTGAACAAAGGCAAATGTTCCAGCAGAAGGAATGGGTTCCAGCACAGAAACCAGGGGTGAGGACAATTCCTAGATCTTAGTGGAAGCCTTCTTGCTCCCTAATATTCCTCTTGCCTCATTTGGACACTCTAAGTAAGCCTCTGAAGAATATTTTGGTATCCTCAAGGGGAGGATGGGACGAATTGAAAGAGTAGCATTGGAATATACACACTACCATGTGTAAAATCGACAGCTAGTGGGAAGCTGCTCTATAGCACAGGGAGCTCACCTCTGTGCTCTGTGATTGCCTAGAGGGGTGGGATGGCATGGGAGGTGGGAGGAAGGCTCAAAAGGGAGGAGATATGTGTACACATACAGCTGATTCACTTTGTTGTATAGTAGAAACTAACACAACATTGTAAAGCAATTGCACTCCAATAAAAAAAGAGTGTTTTGGTATCCTCAGTGCTATAAAGGGGTGTCCTGNAACAAATGTCCTGTGCTGGTCTGTGCCTCTTGGATCTCAAACAGTCTTCACTTTTTCTGCCTACCAATCTTTCTCCTTAAGCCTCTCTTCAAGTTCTGTTTTTCTCATGAAAAGCTCCCAGTTCTGAAAATTCTGGATCCTACCATATTCAGCTGTGCGTATACTTCTATTGCAGTGTTTCCTGGGCTGTCTTAATTATCCCTTTGATTGTTTTGCCCCCTGAATGCCAAAACCAAAGCAGGTGCCTGTCTCATTGCCTTAACCAGACCTGCCCAGTCACTGAAACAACGTCTGCTCCTAAAAGTGTTGGATGGACAGATGAACTGATTAACTATAGTGAAACTCTGAGATCACCTACACACATAGGTTAGTTTTATTTATTCATTCTTTCATGGAAAGACATTTGCTTTACCCACAAAGAGCTAACAGTGTTAGAGGTAAGACAAACTATTAATTTGGCATGTATTAGGTGTAGAGATATAGCAACAAAGAGCTGTCCTGGGAGGTGGAAGAATGAAGTCAACAAGACAAGTGATAAGGATTTGGAAAACCTGGCCAGCTCAGCACATTAAAGCTTTAAATATATATAAAAATGTGTCTACCACCTGTACCATTTATAGGGACTTTCTGCTTTCCTTTGAGCATGTTTTTCTGTGTCTGTGTCCTCATAGATTTTCTGTGAACCTCTGATAAATGAACAAATACACCAGTCATCAGCTTCACCCAGGTCAAGAAGCTCATGGCATCCCAACCCAGAACAGATGGCAGGACATTCTCATTATTCTACCTCAGCTTCATATCTTATGGACATTATCCCACCTCTATTTCTTTTAATTTCCACCACTATAGCAAGAGTCCATCTCATCAAGGCTATGGTTTTTCCAGTGGTCATATATGGATGTGAGAGTTGGACTGTAAAGAAAGCTGAGTGCCAAAGAATTGATGCTTTTGAACTGTGGTGTTGGAGAAGACTCTTGAGAGTCCCTTGGACTGCAAGGAGATCCAACCAGTTCATCCTACAGGAGATCAGTCCTGGGTGGTCATTGGAAAGACTGATGTTGAAGCTGAAACTCCAATACTTTGGCCACCTTGATGCGAAGGGCTGACTCATTTGAAAAGACCTTGATGCTAGGAAAGATTGAGGGCAGGAGGAGAGGGGAATGACAGAAGATGAGGTGGTTGGATGGCATCAGTGACTCAATGGACATGAGTTTGGGTAAACACTGGGAGTTGGTATGGACAGGGAGGCCTGGCGTGCTGCAGTTCCTAGTATCTCAAAGAGTCAGACATGACTGAGCGACTGAACTGAACTGAGCAAGAGTCTGTACGTCTTCTCTTCCATGTGTATTAAGCAATGATTGTCTTGCCAAAATACTACTTGTATGTTTTGATTTCTGTACATACCTGAGCAGGACCCCACTCAGATCTCCTGATGTGGGGAGCACAGTTCATTAGGAATTCAATGTTGAGGGAAGCTCTCATTCTGCTGAAAGAAAGAGGTTGCCAAAGGAGACATAAATACATGTGTATGTATATATATGGGGCTTCCCAGGTGGCACCAGGGGTAAAGAATCCACCTGACTGAGCGACTGAACTGAACTGAGCAAGAGTCTGTACGTCTTCTCTTCCATGTGTATTAAGCAATGATTGTCTTGCCAAAATACTACTTGTATGTTTTGATTTCTGTACATACCTGAGCAGGACCCCACTCAGATCTCCTGATGTGGGGAGCACAGTTCATTAGGAATTCAATGTTGAGGGAAGCTCTCATTCTGCTGAAAGAAAGAGGTTGCCAAAGGAGACATAAATACATGTGTATGTATATATATGGGGCTTCCCAGGTGGCACCAGGGGTAAAGAATCCACCTGCCAATTCAGGGATGCAGGAGACATGGGTTTGACCCGTGGATCAGGAAGATCCTGTGGAGGAGGGCATGGCAACCCATTCCAGCATTCTTGCCTGGATAATACCATAGACAGAGGAACCTGGCCGGCTACAGTTTATGGGGTTGCAAAGAGTCAGACACAACTGAGCAACTGAGCATATACACACAGACACACACACAACACACACACACACACACACACACACACACACGTTTTCATTTTAAATAGCAGACATTAAAACATTTGCCAAAAAGCACCAACAATAAAAATAGTGTATTAAAAATTTTTTTAAGCTAGTGATTTTTTATGTTGCACAACTTCTCTCCTTGGTGGTGATGGTTGTATCTTTAGCTTACTCTGATGACTGATCTGGACCCAGCTGTTTCCACAGTCTAGGAGAGTGTGGTGAGTGCACTTCTCAGGTGACCTCAGAGAACTGCCCCCTGGCACCCTCTTTCACTGCAGCACGTCACTCTCCTGTTATCCTGCATCCTCTCACTAGTTATCCCAGTGATGAAAAAATGAGTCTTCAAGCCAGGTTCCTGATTTCCACATTAATCTATTATTTAATAATAATGCTTTTTACAGAGCTGCATTAATTAAAAGCAAGCACCACAAGAAACCTGTCACTTCGAGTGTCATTTATCATAGCAACCTGATGTTCCTTTCTTTCCATCATTTTTAGAATTTGTTGGTTACCATGGCAACCCATAGCCCCTTTTATATATAGCATCACTTATATTCAGTTGGTTTATTTTATTTCCTTTCTTTCTTTTTTAACCATAAGGAAGACAAGCTGTTTTTCCTCCTTTTAACAAAACTCATTTATAGTGGAATAGTCAGGCATAATGATGGTTGATACACAAAGGAAAATTACATGTTAAGTGAAACATTATTATCTTACATCTGTATATTAAAATGCTCTGTTTCAAAAATAAAATCTCTAAGAATAGGTCCAGGTTTAATGCCCCAGGTACTGGTTCATTAGAAGTGTAAATAGTATCTCATTAGATAACATGCAAAAAAAACAATTTCAGGTTTAGGGGAAATACAGGCATGCATAATGAGCAGTACTCAGCTGAGCTGGCCCATCCACTCAGGGGTCCTGGGGCTCACTGACCATTTCAGGTTTCATCGGGGTTTCCTGATTCTCCAGCACTCCCCTGGAACTAACTTCCATGTTCAGTGAGGACAAAGCCTTCTAAGGACAGGCAGTCAAGAGAAAGCAGCCTTCTGCATATTAGAGACAGAAGATTCCAAACTATCTGGCCAACAAGGAGAGACTGGGAGGAGACACTGCAGGCTGGGGGCTGTGGTGAGCACAGCACTGAACCAACCCAGCTATAGCCACCGGCATTCTCAGAACTCCCAAGGCCCATGACCTTCCAATTCACCTCGTCTCATTGTCCCAAGATTACCCAGGTCTCTTCTTTGTTTAGCTTCACCTTTTAGTGGTCAGCCCCTGGCTTGAACTGATCTTTCCTTCTTCCTCCTATCCAAGTCCTACTTTCCAGAGACAACCCAGGTCCTATTTCCTTGGTGACTCCTGCTGACACTGTAGCTGTTGGCAACTTCTTAGTCTCTTTTTTAAACCCTGTAACTCTCATGGCCTCCATGTAACCCAGCAGCATGGCCTCCTTTCATTCAATTCAACATGTACTTAATAGGAATTTACTATGTGCCAATTTTTTAAGAGGTACTTAGTAGATGTGAACCAATTGAGGTTTCAGATTTAGGAGCTTTCAGTCTGGTGGTAGGGGTTAGGGGGTAATACAAAAACAGAAATTTCAGTTTAATTCAGTAAAAGAGATTTTCACAGCTCAAGCATACGTGCATACGTGCAAACTGTACTTGAGAATATCTGGAGTTTTCTGGGGGATATCATGCCTGAAATGAATCTTTAAAGACAAGGAATATTTAACTAAGCAAAGAAAGAGGATAGAGCTCTCCAGGCAAGGAAACAGCATTGACAAAGATCTAGGACTCTGGAGCATCAAAAGCTGAGCAAGACTTCACAACAGCTATTGCTAGAAAATAAAAAGAAGGTGCTATGGGGAATTGGAGACTTGAATAACAATCATTCTTTGACAATCCTTGCTTGTTCTGAAAAGGAACTTGGGCCTTATTGCAAAACAGGAAACAGCTATGAAAAGGGTTTTTGGCTTGGGAATGACATGTTTAAATTTGTTTTTACATTAGAATATTTTATATTCCTAGTCCATCAGTGTTTCTTGGTATATTGGTATGTTGCTTGTATTTCTTCTCTTAGGTGGTATTTGAAAACAGAATTTGCTTTTTAATTTATTTTATATGTACCAAAATTTAGAATACATAAAAATATAAGGACTCTAGTAGTATATTAACCTTCTCAAAACCACTCTTGATTTTTTAAAATGTGACCATTCTTAAAGTTTTTTTTTAATTTGTTACAATATTGTTTCTGTTTATGTTTTGATATTTTGGCCCCAAGGTGTGTGCGATCTTAGCTCCCCAACCAGGGATTGAACCCACACTCCCTGTATTTAAAGAAGTCTTAGTCACTGAAGTGCCAAGGAAGTCCCTCTTCCTGACTTTTTGTGACTTGTTGAGATAACCGCAAGAATAATGCACACAAAAGTCCCGGATACAAAGGCATGAAGACTTAAAACAGCTTATCATCAAAAACATCTATATGGATTGACCAAAACTTTGGGGATTCTCTGAAAGCAGTGCTCATAGGGAAATTTATACTTGCAGCTGCTTTCTTTAAAAAAGAAGCAAGAACTGAAATCAGTGACCTAAATTTATATCTTAAGGAGATAAAAATAAGAACAAACTAAATGGGGAAGGAAATAACAACCAAACTCAGTCTTGCCTAGAGAATCCCATGGGCAGAAGAGCCTGGCTAGTCCCAGTCCATGGGGTCGCAAAAAGTCAGACACGAGTGAGTTGCTAACACACACACACAAACCAAAAGCCAGAAAAAGGAAGGAAATAATGAGAATTAGAGCAGAGAAAATTGAAATGAAGAAATAATAGATAAAATCAACAAGACCTAAAGTTGGCTCTTTGAAAAAAATTAACAAATGAAACAGAAATAAAAGGGACTATTAAGAGAATACTATGAACTATTGTACACTGATAAATTAGATAACGTAGATGAAATGGACAAGTTTCTGGAAATACACAGACTACTAAAAGGAACTCAAGAAAAAAATAGAAATCTGAAAAGACCTATACCAAGTAAAGAGACTAAATCAATAATCAAAAACTTCTCAATAAAGAAAAGCCCAAGACCAGAGAATTTTACTTGTGAATTCTATTAATACCAAGGATTTAAAAAAGAAGTAACCTCAATCTTTCTCAAACTAAAAAACAGAAGGAGGAAGACTACAAAACTCATTTGACAAGTCCAGCATTAACCCTGTTACCAAAGCCAGAAGAAATATCACAAGAAAACTATAGACCAAAATATTTTATGAATATTTATACAAAAAACCCAAAATATTAGCAAAGTGAATCCAATACCATATTAAAAGAATTTATACCAAGACCAAGTGGAATCTAGCCTAGGAATGCAGAAGTGGTTAAACATGTAAAAAGTAATACATTATATTAATAAAATGAAGGGGAAAAAACCATATGATTATCCCAATAGAGGCAGAAAAAAGCATCTGACAAAATCCAACAATCATTCATGACAGAATCATTTACCAATATAAGAAGACAGAAACTTCCTCAACCTAGTAAAGGACATTTATGAGAAACTTAGAACTAATATACTCAACAGAGAAAGCCTCAAAACTTTCTCCCTAAAGTCAGGCACAGGATAGGTGTGTCCACTTTTGCCATTTGTATTCAATAGTGTACTGGAAGTTCCAGCCAGGGCAATTAGGTAAGAAAAGTAAATAAGATATTCAAGTTAAAAATGTATGGAAAAAACCACTACAATACTGTAAAGTAATTAGCTTCCAATTAAAATTTAAAAATATATAAGTGAAACTGTCCCTATTCATAGATAACAAAAATCACACACACAGTAAATTCTAAAGAATTCACACACACACAGGTAACTGGTAAGGTTAACTTAAAAGTTAAGCACGTGTCATCCCAGTGCACCAGCCCCAAGCATCCTGTATCCTGCATTGAACCTAGACTGGCAATTCATTTCTTATATATTATACATGTTTCAATGCCATTCTCCCAAATCATCCCACCCTCTCTCTCTCCCACAGAGTCTAAAAGACTGTTCCATACATCTGTGTCTCTTTTGCTGTCTCGCAAACAAGGCTTTCATTACCATCTTTCTAAATTCCATATATATATGTTCGTATACTGTATTGGTATTTTTCTTTCTGGCTTACTTCACTCCGTATAATTGGCTCCAGTTCATCCACCTCATTAGAACTGATTCAAATGGATTCTTTTTAATGGCTGAGTAATACTCCATTGTGTATATGTACAACAGAGTCCAAAAGGCTGTTCTATACATCTGTGTCTCTTTTGCTGTCTCGCATACAGGTTTATCATTACCATCTTTCTAAATTCCATATATATGTGTAAGTATACTGTATTGGTGTTTTTCTTTCTGGGTTACTTCACTCTGTATAATCGGCTCCAGCATCATCCACCTCATTAGAACTGATTCAAATGTATTCTTTTTAATGGCTGAGTAATACTCCATTGTGTATATGTACCACAGCTTTCTTATCCATTCATCTGCTGATGGACATCTAGGTTGCTTCCATGTCCTGGCTATTATAAATAGTGCTGTGATGAACATTGGGATACATGTGTCTCTTTCAATTCTGGTTTCCTTGGTGTGTAGGCCCAGCAGTGGGATTTCTGGGTGAATGATGCTAAAGCTGAAACTCCAGTACTTTGGCCACCTCATGTGAAGAGCTGATTCATTGGAAAAGACTCTGATTCTGGGCAGGAGGAGAAGGGGACAACAGAGGATGAGATGGCTGGATGGCATCACTAACTCGATAGGCATGAGTCTGAGTGAACTCTGGGAGTTGGTGATGGACAGGGAGGCCTGGCGTGCTGTGATTCATGGGTTCACAAAGAGTCGGACACGACTGAGTGATTAAACTTAACTAAATTGAACAAAATATTCAACAAAATTATAAGTTGAGAGTAGCATCTCAATAATTTAACTACTTAATAGAACCAATAACTACTTAATAGAAGCTCAAGCTGGAATCAAGTTTGCTGGAAGAAATATCAATAACCTCAGATATGCAGATGACACAACCCTGATGGCAGAAAAAAAGAACTAAAAAGCCTCTTGATAAAAATGAAAGAGAGTGAAAAAGTTGGCTTAAAAGTCAACATTCAGAAAACTAAGATCATGGCATCTGGTCCCATCACTTAATGGCAAATACATGGGAAACAATGGAAACAGTGACAGACTTTATTTTTTGAGGCTCCAAAATCACCTCAGATGGTGACTGCCGCCATGAAATTAAAAGACGATTGTTCCTTGGAAGAAAAGTTATGACCAACCTAGATAGCGTATTAAAAAGTAGAGACATTACTTTGTCTACTAAGGTCTGTCTAGTCAAAGATATGATTTTTTCAGTAGTCGTGTATGGATGTGAGAGTTGGACTCTAAAGAAAGCTGAGCACCAAAGAACTGATGCTTTTGAACTGAGCAGTTGGAGAAGACTCTTGAGAGTCCCTTGGACTGCAAGGAGATCCAACCTGCCCATCCTAAAGGAAATGCACCCTGAATATTCATTGGAAGGACTGAGGCTGAAGCTGAAACTCCAATACTTCGGCCACCTGATGAAAAGAACTAACTCACTGGAAAAGACCCTGATGCTGGGAAAGATTGAAAGCGGAAAGAGAAGGGGACAACAGAGGATGAGATGGTTGAATGGCATCACCGACTCAATGGACATGAGTTTGAGTAAGCTCTGGGAGTTGGTAATAGACAGGGAAGCCTGGCTTAGTGCAGTCCAAGGGGTCCAACGAATCGGATATGACTGAGCGATTTAACTGGACTGAATAGAACCAAAAGACTTAACACACTTCAGAGTATAATAACAAAATTCAGAGTCTTTACAGTGTTTCATATCTTATTTTCATAACATCGGAGACAATACTGGCATGTGAAAGAATAGGAAAATGTGCTCCACTCCCATAATCATAAGTAACTAGTGGTACATATACACCATGGAATATTACTCAGCTATTATGAAGAATGCATTTAAATCAGTTCTAATGAGGTGGATAAAACTGGAGCTTATTATACAGAGTGAAATAAGTCAGAAAGACAGCCACCAATACAGCATATTAATGCATATATATGGAATTTAGAAAGATGGTAACGATGACCCTATATGCAAGACAAGAAAAGAGACACAGAGATAAAGAACAACTTTTGGACTCTGTGGGAGAGGGCGAGGATGGGATGATTTGAGAGAATAGCATTAAAACTTGTATATTACCATATGTGAACTAGATCGTCAGTCCAGATTCAATGCATGAGACAGGGTGCTCAGGGCTGGTTCACTGGGATGACTCTGAGAGATTTGATGGGGAGGGAGATGGGAAGGGGGTTCGGAAGCAGGAACACATGTCCACCCATGGCTGATTCATGTCAATGTATAGCAAAAACCACCAGAGTATTGTAAAGTAATTAGCTTCCAATTAAAATAAATAAATTAAACAATCCAGATGCTTGAATTAGTAGGCAAGTATTTTAAAATAAGTATGATAAATACATCTGTGAGTCTTTTTCTATTTTGTAAATAAATTCATTTGTAGCATTATTTGAGATTCGTATATAAATGATATGATATGACATTTTCCTTTCTCTATTTTACTTCAGTTAGTATGTTAATCTCTAGGCCTTGAGAACAGAACTGAGGTTTCCTTGAAGAAAAGGAAATTCTGCTTGTGGATTGCAGCTTCATTTTCTGCCCAAGAATTCCACCTGCTCTTCTCAGTGACCTGCTTTTATATATATATATATATATATATATATATATATATACACACACACACACACACACACACACACACACACACATACATACACATACATATACATATAAGCTCTGATTCTTTAGAGGAACGTTAGCATAAAATCATCAACTTAGACCAGTCACTCATTTCTCAGATAGAGCAATTATAACCCACAGAGAGATATGCCCCAAATCACAGAGAAATTTGGAGGCAGAACTGTGGTCCAAACTGAAGTCTTTCTGCTCTAAATCTTGTACTTCTCTATTATTCATGTAATTTAGGCATTTCTGTCAGGAGATGTCAGATTCTTCACTGTAATTTCAAATTTCACAGACCATCTAGCAGGAAAGTCTTTCAACATGAAAAAATAGACACAACTTTTAAATAGTTGTACTATGTTACATGGGGAAAACAGTCAAATCTTTGATACAGTTATGCACTTTATCCATTTACTTTTTGCACTGAATTAAAAGTTCTGTTAACCACATGTGTAAGGTTTCTCAACTGTAAAGTGTGGTCGTTGTTTTGGCCATGATCTTAATGCTAAAATATTTTAGTATTTTCTAAATCTTCTATTTTATTTCTATCAGATTTCATCAAGGAGGACAAAAAAAAAATGAATCTAATGAGAAATTGTCTGTATTTAAGGTACACTGAAAATACAAATGTATGTTCTTATCATGACTTTGAAGTATTTTAATTCATATTTGGCTAAGTTTATCTAGAAAATTAATTGCTAATTAAAAATACATACACAGCGTATTCATGAAATAAGTGGAAAGATAAGTAAATGACTTCCCTTGTATCAAATAAGTTTAATTTACTAGGCAAAACAAATAAACAAGGTCGCTGTACTACAGCACATTGTAGGGCATAAGAACAGAGGCATCATTTGACTCAGAGACCTGGTTTTGAATCCTAACTCTACCAGTTACTAAATGTGTGACCCTGGATAAAGTTCTGTTTGCTGACCTCTAAAACCTGAATAGTAACACCTACTTCAAAAAGGTTGCTGTGTGAAATGCATATGCTGTGTTCATAAAGAATATGATGGTATCCCAGAAAATACCAAGTGCTTGTCCGGTGTTCTCCAAAGGCCCCCCTGATGGTGCATTTGCCTATGTCTTCCTCCTTGAGTTATTTCACTCTCCCCCTTTTCTACCAAGCTCACCATACTAGAGCAAGCCTAGCTTCAATTCAGATCTTCAAAAATTTCTAGAAAAGCTTTAAGATTCTTCTTATATTTTTACTTATATTTAGAAAGCTCACAGTTTGACCTGGCTCTTCCCTGTCATTCTTTGGCATTGCTTTCTTTGAGTTGGAATGAAAATTGACCTTTTTCTAGTCCTATGGCCACTGCTGAGTTTCCCAAATTTGCTGGCATATTGAGTGCAGCAGTTTCACAGCATCATATTTTAGGATATGAAATACCTCAGCTGGAATTCCATCACTTCCACTAGCTTTGCTTCCTAAGGCCCACTTGACTTTGCACTCCAGGATGTCTGGCTCTAGGTAAGTGATCACACCATTCTGGTTATCTGGGTTGTTAAGATCTTTTTTGTATAGTTCTCTGTACTCTTGCCACCTTGTCTTAATACTTCTGTTTCTGTCAGGTCCATACCATTTCCATCTTTATGGAATTTTCATTAAGAATCATTTGTCATATTGCTTTACTATTTCTTGGTGTGTTAAGAAAGGTACATATTAACCACTTACAATATCTGTTACTCTGTTTCTTTCATATTATTGTTTTCATAAAAAAAATAGCAGATAACTCTCATAACATTATTAGACATTCAGTCCCTCATTTCAATCTACTATAGACATAATAGAAATATTTCAATTACTATACATTTATCACTCACTAAGCATTTATTTATAAAATATGTTCACATATTTATGAGAGAGTCCTAAATTTGAGAAAAATTATATAATGTAAGTAAGTAAGTAAGCGTTAGTCATGTCCAATTGTTTGTGACCCTATGGACTGCAGCCCACTAGGCTCCTCTTTCCATGGGATTCTCCAGGCAAGAATACTGGATTGGATTGCCATTCCCTTCTCCAGAGGATCTTCCTGACCCAGTGATCAAGCTTGAGTCTCCTGCATTGCAGGCAGCTTCTTTATTGTCTGAACCTCCAGGGAAGCTCAGTACTATATAATGTAAACTACATGTTTAAAGAGTGAGCATCTGTAAATTGAGTAGATTTAAGATAAAGAATAAAGCATTAAATACTATTATGAGAAATCCAGGTGGAAATTAATTTTCTGCCAAAACAAGAAAATCTGAATGTTTCAAAAATAAAGTAGAACCATAGTTAAAAAAAAAAAAAGTAAGTCTTAAGAAGATAGAGCTTTAAAAAAAAAGCAAAAGAGAATAAAGATATTATACCATTTCTAAGGCCATGAAGGTAACTCTGAAAAAATTGATTATAAATGCCTAGGAATTGATGCTAGTTTGAAGCTAGCCCATTTAATAGCTGAAGCTTTCTTCCATGCATACAAAATAATTATGACTTATTTAATAGAGAAAATAGGTTTCTGGACATTCATATATTCCACAAATATTTATTGAGCACTGAAGATAACTAGGCATTGGTTTGGAAAAGGAGGAAAAACTGTGATTAAAAAAAGAAATAATTTCAGTCTATTCTGGGGCTGAATATTCTAATTTGCCTCTTGAGATATATGTGTTATATTTAATTTTGCTCTGTGGCCTAAAAGCTCCTGCTACTGAATTATATCACTGTTAAACTGCTATCCAGTCTCTTGTTGGATTAAACCAATGTGAAGTATACACAGGAGAATAGAGGATAGAAAAAGAATGAACATGGGATATTTTTCCCTGGACTACATATCTCTTGGGCCAAAATTAGCAATGGATGCATTCCTCGATTGAAGGCCACACTACTTACTGTGTATCCCTTTCCCAGGGTTAAAAATCACAAATCCAGACTGCTCCCTCCCTTGCCCCTTCAAGTCTAGGGATGGTAAAAAGCTCTCACTGTAGCTAGGACCAGGGCATTTCCACATTTTGTTTCCCTTAACCCTGTGCAAACCTTATAAATTCATCCTTGGATCTATTAGATTCACATGCTAGTACACCACACAGATTCTCTTTTTTATTAGATAAAATGTGATAAGAATGAATTAACTGTTTCCACTTGATTGCTTAATTCCTATTATCTATCATATATAAACTGTGTCCTGTGCTTAAAACCAGACTTTAGAGAAAGAGGTATTTTTAATATAATGAACACCAGGTGGATTTTACTCTTCTAAATTAAATGTATTTCTTTCTGCTCATATTTTATATTTTATAACGGAATAATCTGGAATTCAGTCTTACTTTCTCATACATGCAAAATTCACAATAGACTAAAGAAGTTAAATATTTTAAACAGACACATATATTCTTTATCTGTATATATGTTTGTGTGTGGGTGTGTATCTAGTTATAGGTACATGCAACACAATGATGTATCTGGATTTTGTCTTATATAATAAAAAATCACTTTAAGAACCTTCCACATAAACTGTGTCCTGTGCTTAAAACCAGACTTTAGAGAAAGAGGTATTTTTAATATAATGAACACCAGGTGGATTTTACTCTTCTAAATTAAATGTATTTCTTTCTGCTCATATTTTATATTTTATAACGGAATAATCTGGAATTCAGTCTTACTTTCTCATACATGCAAAATTCACAATAGACTAAAGAAGTTAAATATTTTAAACAGACACATATATTCTTTATCTGTATATATGTTTGTGTGTGGGTGTGTATCTAGTTATAGGTACATGCAACACAATGATGTATCTGGATTTTGTCTTATATAATAAAAAATCACTTTAAGAACCTTCCACGGAATCTCAAATTTCCTTGAAAATTTAATGTGCTGCATAGTTCTCTGACATATATGGAAAAAGATAAAAGTGAAAGAAAAAAGTGAAGGTAGGCTTTTACTCCTTCATTGTTTTCTTTGAGCATTCTTCTTTTGACTATAATAAAAAGAGATTACGTGAGAACCCCTCTTTCAAGAATTCATCAATTATCAAATATATTAAAATTTTATCTATAGTTTTAAACTTCTTTTTGTCTTGTTATGTGTATTTCCAAATTTGGTATAATAATTTAAAGCTTAATCTAAAGTCATTTCCTGATTATGTCTTGACAATTAAATATCACAAATCTCCAGAATTCATGTTCGGTAGAGATCTAGTTGATTTCAAGTCATTGAGACTTTAAGGTCTACAAACCTCATTCCATTATTAGAACAAGAGATTTTGCTTAACCATAATTTGGATTTTTCCACCCTATTTTCCAGTTCAAATAAAAATGCATATTTATCCTGACACACCATAGTTCTAAAGTCTTTCTAATTCTGCCCAATATCACTCTTATTCATGTCATCTGAGTGCATAAGGAGCTAGTTAGAATGCTTCATAAAACTTTGAACTTGGATGGCAAAATTTGATCATTCCAGTTTCTGGTTTTGGAGAAGAGTGATGAATAAATAACTAGGCCTTTCCTTTCTGGAAATCTACAGGATTATATAGATTTATGTGAATATGTATTGACTAATTTTTACACATGCTTACATTCATCAGTCTAAATTTTCACACTCAGGTCTCAGTAGGCGGTGACAATTTATGGAAGCACCTAAGACAATATGATGTAATTTTTCTTAAATAAGTTTTTATTTTATTGGCTTCTAGGCAATGCTGATTGTTTTATTTCACAGGCAGCTGGTAATTGCAAATATGACTTGTTTAGTCAATATTGAGTTTCCCTGGAATAAAGTAAACCATGCAGAGTGTTACTATGAAGAATTATGAACAAGTTGCACCATGACCTCTTGGAAAAGAGAAGCAACCAAATGGCCTTACATTGTATTATCTCAATAATCCCAGAGAATGTTGTTTTCTAAGCAAAGGCATATGATATGTGTATGTGAAAGCAGATCTTATCTCTATGAGCTATCTGTTTAAATTGTGATCAATAGATTTCAGACTAAATATGACTTGTTTAGTCAATATTGAGTTTCCCTGGAATAAAGTAAACCATGCAGAGTGTTACTATGAAGAATTCTGAACAAGTTGCACCATGACCTCTTGGAAAAGAGAAGCAACCAAATGGCCTAACATTGTATTATCTCAATAATCCCAGAGAATGTTGTTTTCTAAGCAAAGGCATATGATATGTGTATGTGAAAGCAGATCCTTATCTCTATGAGCTATCTGTTTAAATTGCGATCAATAGATTTCAGACTAGAAATACAAGTTTATATTTCTGGGACAGACACAAATATTCACAGATCATTTTTAAAAATTCCTAGCTATGGGAAAGAGCCACTTTTCATGTAAGTATTTTTATCCTTTTGTGTAGTACCTGGTATTGCTGTTCTCTTTTGTCTCCAATATAGTCTGAGCCTTTATGAGTAAACAAACCATACTTTATGAGTGTCTGGTCATCTAACTCTACAGTGTCTTTTATTTTTATTTTTGCTTACCTTTAAAAAAATCCTTTGGGATCTATCTCCTAGTGAAAATCAAAACACTGTATACTTTGTAACTCTAGCCAATTCCCTGACTTAACTTATCTCTCTCTCAATGCAGGGATTTTATTAGTATAGCAAAATGGTTCATTCAATTTTTTTCTCATAAGGTAACTCTAGTAGCATTTAGTTGTCTTTAACTTCATTGAAGACAGTTTTGTTAGATTGTGTTGTGCCAGCTGTCATATCAGTGTGCATTAAAAGAACATAACATTGGTGAATTTTAATACTGAAAGTAGAAGAAAAAATTTTAACATAGTATGTTTTATTGTTTTAAGATAGGTAAAAACACAACAGAAACATGCACAAAAATCTATTTATATAGAGTATGGAGAAGGTGCTGTGACTGATCGAATGTGTCAAAAGAGTTTGTGAAGTTTCCTGCTGGAGATTTCTCACTGAACAATGCTTCATGGACAGATAAACCAGTTGAAGTTGATGGTGATCAAATTGGGACACTTGATGCTTTCAAATTGTGGAACTGGAGAGGATACTTAAGATCCCATGGACAGCAGGAAGATCAAACCAATCTATCCTAAAGAAAATAAACACTGGATATTCATTAGAAGGACTGATGCTGAAGCTGAAACTCCAGTACTCTGGCCACCTGATGTGGAGAGCCAACTCACTGGAAAAGACCTTTATGCTAGGAAAGATTGAGGGCAGAAGGAGAAGGTGAAAACAGAGGCTGAAATGATTGGCTGGCATCACCAACTCAATGGGCATGAGTTTGAACAAGGTCTGGGAGGTAGTGAAGGACAGGGAAGCCTGGTGAGCTGCAAAGAGTTGGACATGACTTACCAACTGAAAAAGAACAACAACAATGTTATAACATGTGGGAGATAGACAACACAGTCAAAATATCCAAATTAAGAATTGAAACTCATTTGCACCTGTCTGGTTTTGTTATTCATTTTGATGTTTGGATTCCACAAAAATTAAGCAAAAGAAAAACAAACAAAAGAAACCTTAAGAATATTTCCACACATGATTCTTTACTGAAACTTGATAAAATATTTCCATTTTTAAAACAAATTGTGATGGATGATGAAAAGTTGACACTCTACAATAATGAAAAAGAACAACAACAATGTTATAACATGTGGGAGATAGACAACACAGTCAAAATATCCAAATTAAGAATTGAAACTCATTTGCACCTGTCTGGTTTTGTTATTCATTTTGATGTTTGGATTCCACAAAAATTAAGCAAAAGAAAAACAAACAAAAGAAACCTTAAGAATATTTCCACACATGATTCTTTACTGAAACTTGATAAAATATTTCCATTTTTAAAACAAATTGTGATGGATGATGAAAAGTTGACACTCTACAATAATGTGGAATGGAAGAGAACATGGGGCAAGTGAAATGAACCATCACCAAGCAACAAAGACTGGCCTTTATTCAAAGAAGGTGATGCTGTGTATATGGTGGGATTGGAAGGGAGTTCTCTATTATACACTCCTTCTGGAAAACCAAACAATTGTTTCCAGCAAGTACTGCTCTCAATTAGACCAACTGAGGCAACACTCAATGAAAAGCATCTGGAATTAGTCAATAGAAAACAAGTAATCATCCATCAGGATAATGCAAGACTGCATATTTCTCTGATAACCAGGCAAAAACAGTCACAGTTTGCCTGGGAAGTTCTGATTCACATGCTGTATTCACCAGACATTGCAGCTTTGGAGTTCATTTATTTTGGTCTTTACAAAATTCTCTTAATGGAAAAAATGTCAGTTCTGTGGAAAACTGTAAAAGGCATCTGGAACAGTTCTTTGCTCAAAAAGATAAATGCTTTGGGAAGATGGAATTATGAATTTGCCTGAAAAATAACAGAAGTTAGTGAAATGAAATCTGGTTCAGTAAAGTTCTTGGTGGAAATGAAAAATATGTCTTTTACTTCAAAAGTCAAAGGGACTTTTTGGCCAATCCAATATCTCCTACCTCGAACCAAAAATGGAATGACTAAATTCTCTGTCCTTTCCCAAGCTTCTCTGTACACACAGCCATTCTTGCTTTCTTCCAGCCAGTCCTATGAGTAAAACGTCCCATACTTTGTCAATACCTCATGATAGGGGTTTGTCGAATTAACTTTGATGGAATATTCTTAGGCATGTGACATTTTAAATGATTTTCTTCCTGCTGGGGTTCTCTTCTCCTCTTTCTTTCTAAGCACTGTTTTCTCCTGATTCTGCTCATGGTTCTTTGGTTGCTTTTTCTACTGAGAAATGGGGACTTCACTCTGCATTCATTTAAAGTGTCTGAACCAGGTGTTCTACACTCAGCCCTTTTCTTTGGTTGTATTAACATTTCATCTTGGACAACATATCCATACCCAGGATTTCAAATATCTGCTTCCTAAATGTAGATGTCTCTCAAGTATACAATTTCAACCCATTCTATATTTTGAGATCCCTAAAATGAGCTTCTTATATGTACCAAAGATGCCTCAAATTCAATAAGCATGATACTAAAATAATCTATCTCTGCCTCTCTGTTTCTTCCAATAATTGGTTCAGTTCAGTTCAGTCACTCAGTCATGTCCAACTCTTTGCAACCCCGTGAACCGCAGCACGTCAGCCCTCCCTGTTCAGCACCAACTCCCAAAGTCCACCCAAACCCATATCCATTGAGCTGGTGATGCCATCCAGCCATCTCATCCTCTGTCATCTCCTTCTCCTCCTGCCCTTAGTCTTTCCCAGCATCAGGGTCTTTTCAAATGAGTCAGCTCTTCATATCAGATGGCCAAATTATTGGAATTTCAGCTTTAACATCAGTCTTTCCAATGAACACCCAGGACTGATCTCCTTTAGGATGGACTGGTTGGATCTCCTTGCAGTCCAAGGGACTCTCAAGAGCCTTCTCCAGCACCACAGTTCAAAAGCATCAGTTCTTTGGTGCTCAGCTTTCTTTATAGTCCAACTCTCACATCCATACATGACTACTGGAAAAACCATAGCCTTCACTAGACGGACCTTTGTTGACAAAGAAATGTCTCTGCTTTTGAATATATTATTTAGGTTGGTCATGCTCTCTTTCCAAGGAGTAAGTGTCTTTTAATTTCATGGCTGCAGTCACCATCTGCAGTGATTTTGGAGCCCAGAAAAATAAAGTCTGACACTGTTTCCACTATTTCCCCATCTATTTCCCATGAAGTGATGAGACCAGATGCCATGATCTTCGTTTTCTGAATATTGAGCCTTAAGCCAACTTTTTCACTCTCCTCTTTCACTTTCATCAATAGGCTTTTTAGTTTCTCTTCACTTTCTGCCATAAGGGTGGTTTCATCTGCATATTTGAGGTTATGGTATTTCTCCCCGTGATCTTGATTCCAGCTTGTGCTTCATCCATCCAGCGTTTCTCATGATGTACTCTGCATAGAAGTTAAATAAGCAGGGTGACAATATACAGCCTTGAAGTACTCCTTTTCCTATTTGGAGCCAGTCTGTTGTTCCATGTCCAGTTCTAACTGTTGCTTCCTGGCCTGCATACAGGTTTCCCAAGAGGCAGGTCAGGTGGTCTGGTATTCCCACCTCTTTCAGAATTTTCCACAGTTTATTGTGATCCACACAGTCAAAGGCTTTGGCACAGTCAATAAAGCAGAAATAGATATTTTTCTGGAACTTTCTTGCTGTTTTGATGATCCAGCAGATGTTGGCAACTTGATCTCTGGTTCCTCTGCCTTTTCTAAAACCAGCTTGAACATCTGGAAGTTCACCGTTCACACGTTGCTGAAGCCTGGCTTGGAGAATTTTGAGTATTACTTTACTAGCATGTGAGATGAGTGCAATTGTGCAGTAGTTTGAACATTCTTTGGCATTGCCTTTCTTTGGGATTGGAATGAAAACTGACCTTTTCCAGTCTTGTGGCCACTGCTGAGTTTTCCAAATTTGCTGACATACTGAGTGTAGCACTTTCACAGCATCATCTTTTGTGATTTGAAATAACTCAACTGGAATTTCATCACCTCCACTAGCTTTGTTCATTGTGATACTTCCTAAGGCCCACTTGACTTCATATTCCAGGATGTCTTGCTTTAGGTGAATGATCACATCATTGTGCTTATCTGGGTCGTGAAAATGTTTTTTGTACAGTTCTCCTGTGTTTTCTTGCTATTTCTTCTTAATATCTTCTACTTCTGTTAGGTCCATACTATTTCTGTCCTTTATTGAGCCCATCTTTGCATGAAATGTTCCTTTGGTATCCCTAATTTTCTTGAAGAGATCTCTAGTCTTTTCCATTCTATTATTTTCCTTTATTTCTTTGCATTGATTGCTGAGGAAGGCTTCTGTATCTCTCTTGCTATTCTTTGGAACTCTGCATTCAAATGGATATATCTTTCCTTTTCTTTGCTTTCTGTTTCTCTTCTTTCACAGCTATTTGTAAGGCCTCCTCAGACATCCATTTAACTTTTTTGCATTTCTTTTTCTTGGGGATGGTCTTGATTCCTGTCTCCTGTACAATGTCACAAACTTCTGTCCACAGTTCATTAGACACCCTCTCTATCAGATCTAGTCCCTTAAATCTATTTCTCACTTTCACTGTATAATCATAGAGTGAAGAGTGAAGTCGCTCACTCGTTTCTGACTCTTTTCGATCCCATGGACTGTAGCATACCATGCTCCTCCATCCATGGGATTTTCCTGACAAGAGTACTGGAGTGGATTGCCATTAACATAAGGGATCATCAAAAAATAATTACCAGATAATAATTTGGTAAACTAAGTTAAATTAAGTGTGCCTCTATAAACAATCACATGGACCACTGCCTTGTCTAACTCAATTAAACTATGATCCATGCTGTGCAGGACCACCAAAGCAGATGGGTCATGGTGGAGAGTTCTGACAAAATGTGGTCCACTGGAGAAGAGAATGACAAGTCACTTCAGTGCTCTTGCATTGAGAACCCCACAAAGAGTATGAACTGCGGTCCATAGGATCACAAAGAGTCAGACATGACTCAGCAACTGAACTGAACTATGAACATAATAATATATATAAGGAAATTGGAAATCCCTCATATCCATAGATCCCTAAAGTTATATCAGATCTATTCTAATTTCTGTATTTCTTTTTAATATTTCCCTTTCACTATCCTCATCTTTCTACCATTTACTCACAGAGTAATTATATATTCAACAACCATGTGCTAGACATAGTTTTATGGTTTCTGCTACCTTAGACCAGGTTGTCATCATGTCTCACTATTTCTTGCTTTATGTTATTATGATCAGTATAAAATTATGTACTATCATGTCACTTCATTACCATAGCCTTTGAAAAGTCTTTGTGCTACAGATCAAAGAGCAAGTTTTAAAGGAAAATCTTGATCTAGTCCCTGCTTGTCTCTGTAGAGTCCTCACTAAGCTTTCTTCAGATGTGTTCTGTTCTCAAGGGCTTTCTAGGTGCACATTCTACTTCCTCTCTTTAGAATAGTCCACCCTATAGATAAACCCTATAAAACTTTCAAAATTTAACTTAGCTTCTCTTAGTTTTGGTAGACTTTCCAGATGTGTTCTCCAACAACATGTTAAATATTTGACTTGCGCTATAGCACTTTGCATATGATTTGTATTTCCCAATCTATCTTCCTTACTGGAAAGTGACTTCCTTGAGAGGAGGCAAAGTGTCTTTTATCTCTAATATCTAACATATATCTCAGTGCACGCCTCTCAATATGCCCTTGAATGTAGAATGAGAGACAGATGATTGAAAATATTCTTATAAGGAATAGCACAAAGCCACTTCATTTTCCCTACTAAGAATTGATTTTTGCAAGTTACTCATTTTGAGTGGTCTCTACTGAGATACTTTATCCACGAATACTCTTAGAGAAAACATTACTGTAGGGAAATATTTTTTCCTTGGCCGAACACTGGGTATGACCTAACTTAGCAAACATATGGTAAAGGGAACATACCTGATATGTCAGCAATCCAAAAAAATTAACAGATATTTTATATATATATATATATATATATGGGCTTCCCTGGTGGCTCAGAGGTTAAACTGTCTGCCTCCAATGTGGGAGACCCAGGTTCGATCCCTGGATCTGGAAGATCCCCTGGAGAAGGAAATGGTAACCTACTCCAGTATTCCTGCCTGGAGAATCCCATGGACAGAGAAGCCTGATGGGCTACAGTCCATGGGGTCACAAAGAGTTGGACATGATACACATATATGCTACCTATATGCATAATGCATATTTACACTGTAAATATATATATATATATATATATATATATATATATATATATTTGCTAAAATAGAATTTGGGAAAGGAAAAAAGTACATTGAAAAACCAAACAATAAATATGTGTTGATCATTACAAAATCTAGTGAACCCTAACAGAAAGGAAGAGTTCAGTCGTGAAATCTAGGAATTCTTCTTCCTCCAAAGTCTGTTTGTTTCTGCTTTATAATTAATCATTGTTTGGTGGGGAGTTTTTTTCCACTTTTATCCCAGAGGTTGATAATGTGAAATAATTTTAGCAAAATAAATAAAATATTAGAAATATGTGATTTTAAAGGAGATTTTGCAACCTGTGGAAATGGGGGGAGGGGAAATAGTCTTTTCAGTTTTGTGCAGACTCGTGTTTTGTGGGTTAACTAGCTTTAAGATACAGTGATTACTTGCTTTTAGCTATATCTATAATCTTATTTTTGCTGTCATTTGTTATTGACCCTAATAAAATTAAAACACTCCAGGAAATCACATTTAAATTATTTTAGCTAATTAGAAACAGAGATAGGGAGAGACAGAGACAGAGAGAGGCAGAGAGAGATTGTATTATGCAAAAGACTTTTAGTTTCTGAAAGCTAAAAATATGTAATTAAAAAGTCTCTGTTCTCAGGGTGTTCCTGGAGGCATGTTTGAGGGAAAGGAGTGGTTGGCAAAAAATCAGTAACTAGAATATAGTGAGCTTTTTAACATTATGGAGCTAGAATGGAGTTTTAGTGGAGCCAAACTGAGGAAGCCAGTGAGGTAAAGACAGGAGGTATAATTATCCAAGTAATTTAGGTTATAAACCACACTTAGTTCAATTATAATGAACTGAAGCACTTCATAATTGGTTCATTCTCTATTGTGTATGGCGCACATAGCCCTAATCTTAAAGCATCATTATCCTTCTTTTTGAAGCCAAACCATGTAAGCATCTGACCTCCCAACCCCCTTGACCCCCCTCCCACTTATGTGGCAACTCAGCATGCTTCTGATGATGAGAGCCACAAGCCACACTGCACGTTGCCAGAACACACACATGGGTGGCAGCGGTGGGTTTTCTTTCCTTTAGACCAGCTATTATGTAAGGCACATCAGGGAAGTGAGTACAAAATTGGCATCCAGGTGTTAAGTAGAAAGGAAAAAAAAAAAAAAAGCCCACTGAATATGCCAGGCTCAGCTGAACTCATTGTACTGTCTAGAAACCACTCTTGCCAGCTGCCCTTGAGACCATCTGGAAGAATCACAGTAGAGATGGGGCAAAGTGAAAGGGAAGGTTAAAGCAATGCTTTATTAAAAAAAAAAAAAAAACTCTTTTAAAAAAGTTATCTGTGTTAGCTAACTTGGAAATAAAGAGGATATTAAAGATATATTTCTTTCTTTTAATTATTGTTATAAAGCAACAGTAACTTTTCAGATCACTGGAAAGGGCGTAATAACACCCCCAATAATGCAAATCTTAAAAAGACTGAATCATTTTTGTTGTTCTATTATATCTATGCATTATACAGATTGTGTAGTTCTTGGAATTGGTTATTTTCCCTATAGTATTTCTTCATTTCCTTTTCCTTCATCTACCATTTCTTCTTCTCCTTCCCATTTTCCTTCCTTCTTTTCCTCCATTTGTCTTTCTTCTCTGTCTCTCTTCTCTGTCTCTTTCCTTCATTCCTGGCTTGTTTTTAACCCTATAATTATCTGATATGCTAAGAGTGGCAATCACAGTATGAATATGCTAGAGTGCCATCAAAAAACTACTTAACCTTTGGAGCCTCAATTTCTTCATCTGCAAAATCTGTATAATATAACTTGCTTCCTCAGCTCACTCTTATACTAATTACCTAAGAACAAACCTTAACACAGTTGACATGACATAAAATGGACTCAATAATTTTTTAAATTAATTTTTACTGGTGTATAGCTATTTTACAATGCTGTGTCAGTTTCTACTGCACAGCAAAATGAGTCGGCCAGTGCTGAGCCCAAAACAGTGGACCACCACGGACTCAGTAATTTATGCAACTGCCATTACATAACTCTCAAGCATTTTCCTTGCTCTGGATTTTTCTTCCTTATGAGCAACTACTATAACAAAAGTTATAAAAATTTTATTGTATCTTTGCCTATTGCCAAGCTGCATTATAAAGGATTGATGCAGATGTTATTTTACATTTTAATAAAACAAGAATTAAGAATAACAGGTGTGAAAAATAGCTTGGTACCTTCAAAAATTGAAACCCTAAAGAAAAAAATCAGGCTTCTTAGACAGTCACAAAAGTTCAAGAGACAAAAACTTGGGCAAGGTTAAACAGTAAGGTTCATCTCTTATACAGGTCTCTCCTTCAAAAATAGGAGAGGGTTGCTTTGCCTAGTAAGTAAAACCAAATACAAAGAGCCAAGCAAAATGAGGAGACAGAAGTACATGCCTCCAAAAAAGGATGAAACCCTAGAAAGGCTTTAATAAAAGAGAAATAAGCAATTATCTGATAAAGAGTTCAAAGTAGTGATCAACTTGAAGAATACAATGAAGAAAACAACACCTGAACTAAAAATATGCAAGAAGGGTTCAGCAGCACTCTATGTGATTCAGAAAAAGCCACCAGTTATCTGGAAGACAGGGTAGAGGCACAACCCAAACAGAGCAGCAAGAATAAAACAAACAAAAAAAAAAATTAAAAAGTGAAGATATTGTAAGGGATCTATGGGACAACATTGAATAAATAACATCCAAATTATAGAGGGTCTCAGAAGGAGGAGAGAGAAAGGGAAAACTTCCCTAACCTGGAGAAAGACATCCAGATCCAGGAAGTCCAGATATTTTAAATATCATGTACCCAAAGGACCCAAATCAGGACATGTTATAATTAAAATGTTCAAAATTAGAGCTATAGAGGGAATCTTAAAAGCAGCGAGAAAAAACAACTTATTACACATAAGGGAACTCCCGTAAGACTTATAAGACTTATTAGCAGAAACTTTGCTAGCCACGAAGTAGCAATATGCTATATTCAAATGCAACAAATACAAAAACAACAGAAAAACCTTCCAACCACATATACTCTTCCAGCCCAGTTATAATTCAGACTTAAAGCAGACATAAAGAACTTTCCAGGCAAGCTAAAACTAAGAGCTCCTTACCACTAAACTAACCTTATAAGGACAGTTATAGTAAAGGATACTAAAGAGATTGCTTTATGGTAAAAAGAAAGCACACTACTTTGTAATAAGGAAACATATGAAAGTAAAAATCTCATAGGTAAATAAATACAGAGTAAATATAGTAGATTAATCATTTAAAAAGCTAGTGAAAGTGAAAGTAAAGTCGCTCAGTCATGTCCGACTCTTTGCCGACCCCATGGACTGTAGCCTATCAGGCTCCTCCGTCCATGGGATTTTCCAGGCAAGAGTGCTGGAGTGGATTGCCATTTCCTTCTCCAGGGGATCTTCCCGACCCAGGAATCGAACTCGGGTGTCCCGCCTTGCAGGCAGACGCTTTACCGTCTGAGCCACCAGGAAGGTTAAAAGCTAAAAGTAGTAAAAATAACTATATCTACATTAATTAGTCAACAGATACAGAAAATAAAAACATGTAAAATATATTGGAAACATGAGTGGAGTGAAAATGTAGAGTTTGGGAATATGTTCAAAGGTGAGCCTCTTAGAAACAACAAAGCAAACCACTAGTAGATACACAAAAGATAATGAGAAAGGATCCTAAGTATATCAGTATGGAAAGTCATCAAACCACAAGGGAGGAAATCAAGAGAAGAAGTAGAGAGTAGCTATAAAGTAGCAAGAATACCAAAACAAAATAGCAATAAGTATATAACTATTAATAATTACTTTAAATGAAAATAGACTAAAAGCTTCAATCAAAAGACAAATAGTAGCTGAATGATGAAAACAAGACCAGACCCATCTACAGCTGCCTGTAAGAGACTCACTTCAATATAAGGACACATACAGGCTGAACCTGAAGAACTGAGAAAAAGATGTCTCATACAAATGGAAGTAAAAAGAAATCTGGGGTGGCTAGATTATATCAGACAAAACAGACTTTAAAACAAAGATTTTAATAATAGACAAAGTGGGAATTACAGAGTGATAAAAGGATCAATCAACATGAATATATAACATTTGAAAATTGTATGCACTCAACATAGGAGCATAAAATATATAAAGCAAATATTAACAGGCCTAAAGGGAGAAGTTGATAGCAATATAATAATAGTAAGTGCTTTTAATACCCCATATTCATCAAGGGATAGACTATCCAGACAGAAAATAAATAAGAAAGCACCAGCCTTAAGTGAAAATTAGATCAGATATAAATTAAATATATCTATCCATCTATCTATCTAGAACAGCCCATCCAAAAGCATAATACACATTCTTCTCAACTGCACATGGAACATTCTCTAGGACAGATCCTACGTTAGGTCACAAAAGAAGTTCAATAAATTAAGATTGAAATCCTATGAAGAAATACTTTTGACCACCAAGATATGAAACTATAAATCAATTAGAAGATTAAAAAAATGGTATCTTA
>SJXQ01010604.1:70420-138317 GCA_006408695.1 Aepyceros melampus
TTTTATTTCCCCATTAGGCAAAGCCCATGTTGCTGGGCTTTCAGTAGCGTCAGTGTCAGGGTCATCTAGGATCTCCAGCAATTGCTCCCTGCTTGGTTCTTCTGGTCCCCTAAGGTAATTCTTAGGCATCCAAAGACTATGGGTCTAGGAGGCTGCAGGTCAAAGCAAGCCCCAGTGTGGCAGGTCATCTCTGCTATTCCTGAGCACTGGAGAACAGTGTTCTTGTAAACATCCTCTTTATTGCACCATGATGTCTTCTGCAGAATCTGAAAGGAGTAGCTCTAAGGACCCAAATCTGCCACTCAGTCCAAACTAGACTTTGGCCTTGGGGATGGTTTTGCAATTAAGTATGTGACATGGTTCTCTGCTGATAATCCCCTTGCTGCCACTAGGAAGCAGAGTCAGAGCTGCTTCTCGCTGAAGAGCTTTCTTTTTGATTCAAAACTGGGCCCTTAAAGGAGACAACTAACTCTTTGTACTGAACATTCAAAAACTACTATTGTTAAGGGCAGCTTTTGAACCAACATAGACAGTATCATTTCCTCGCAGAGACTCAAGGGAGAGCCTGTCTGACTAGGTGCGGGTTTGGGGAAGGGGACTCATGGGGAGGAACAGTTGAAGGTATGAGGGAGGAATAAAGAGGCTCCAGGGTTGGAGAAACCTGAGAAAAAACCCAGAAAGAATCTGGATTGTCTTGTGGGCCAGCCTTGTGGTGGGTAAAGAGAGGTTGAGCAACTCCCCTGAGGGCACCAGGGATGCCAAGGAACCTAATGGGAGGAATCTGCTGGAATCCTGGATCAGGGTTAATGCCAGTAATTGCTAATACTTCCATTGCACTTAATATGTGTCAGGGACTACTGTGTTCTTTGCACTTATTAATGCATTTAATCTTCCCATCAATATTATGAGATAAACATCAGTATTGCTACTATTAGCATATTCCAAATGAGGAAATAGAGGCAGAGAGAGGTTGAATACTTTGCTCAAGCCACTGAGCTGGTGGTTGGTGAAGTGGGATGCAGAGCGGGGGAATTGGCTCCAGAGTCTGTGCTGAGAACCGCTGTGCCAGGATGAGGCTTGGGGAGTGGGTCCCCAAGTGCACCAGTAGGAAAGCCAGGCTGAGTTCCTCAGGTCCTTGTTTTACCACCTTTGTGATGGAGGAAGGGTGCATAATGATGGGTCTGGTGAAAGTAAATGAGACAGAGTGAAGAAAAAGAGCTTTATGGGTTGAAGGGTTCTGTACACACATTCAGGGAGGTGGTTAGTTTGCTCCTGGGGTGAGAGGAGAAGAAGAAGCTGGAAGACTGACTTTCCCAAGGAGAATCCAGCTGGTGCCCCAGCGATGGGGACTTCAGAGAGGCACTGAGGCCAGAGAAGAGATGAGAGGCAGGAGAGGACACCTGGGAAAGGAAGCGAGCCTGGTGGTCAGCACCTATCAGAGAAACACCCACTCAGAGATGGATTCAAAGTGCTTGCCTCCATACAAGACCCCGTCTGGAGCGCCCCTGGGGACTCTGAACACTTGGTTGGAGCCCAGCTGAGGCGCTCCTCCTGCTGACCTGCTTGCCAGATGCTCGCCATACCCTGGAGGTCCCCAGACGCCTGCCACACCGCCTTCCCACCCAGAGGTCCCCGGATATTGTCATCAGGGTCCTCCCTCCATCCCTCTCCCTCCTCTTGAAACCCTCCTCATCTCCCCAGGCCCAGTGCCAAGGCTGCTGCACTCCTGAAGCTTCCATGCCATTTTTAAGGCTAAAGAGAACCCGGCTCCCTGCATGAGTCACAGTGCAGCGTTTTCCGCTTTATTCTCTTTGTTGGCCGTATTTGTATCTTCCTCCCATGAGCTCCCTGAGCTCAGAGAATAACTCTTTGTTAGACTGAATTGAGGAGAATTGGGGAGTACCCAGAGCCCTCCCTCCAGCTCTGCGTGTGACTGCAGGTTAGTCACAAAACCTCTCTGGGCCAGGCTCCTCGTCTGATGAGGAGAGGGCTGGACTGGATGATTTTGAGGTCCTTGCAGCACTGACCTCCCTGCTGTTCTGGGAACGGGGCACCACCAGGTGGGGAATCACTGGGCAAGCAGAGGTCAGCCTATGTGTCTGAGAGGCTGAGCCCACCTCCCCTGTGCTCTCTGGGGACCAGACTCTATCTGTCTTTAGTGTTGGTTGAATCTCACAGTTGGCTCTGGGAGGTGGTTTAGGACTTGGAGTGGGTAGAATTAACACCTACTTTATTTAGCTGGCAACAAGAATTTGGTTGGCAATAAATTGTTTTGCCAAGGAGACATAATTACTTCTCATCAGATTACCCCTCACCAGGAGCTGTTCTTAAATCCTTTCCATGTCCCATCCAGCTCTGACTTGGAAGAAAAAAAAAATTAAAAACAAATTAGATTTTAGGATGATGAATTTGATGAAGGGCAAAGATTCCCCGAGGCTTTTCTTCCTGCAAAGACACTCAGGAAGTAGGGAGGGGGTTCACCAGCAAGCTTAAGAAGCTGCCAGAGGAGTCTAAGGCTGTGAGAGTTAGCTGCACTCCCACAGTCTCATTCCCATGTTGCATGAAACTGGGGTTCAGGCCTGGTTCCACTGTGCATGCACTTACTCACTCACAAGGCAGCAAATAAAACCATCCCCAGAGCCTGCTCTGTGAGCCCTCCATCCTTTCACATCTAAACTTACCTTTCATGAAAGGAGGAGGCAGATGCAACAAAATTCCGGTGGTGGGATTCCGTGCTCATAGTCAATATCAGACAGCTGGAAGGCCTCCTAAACCAGTGCCAGACCCAGCACCAGGCCTCGGGGTAAAGGGCACAGGTCTCCAGGATTCTCCTGTCCTGACCGTGCTCAGGGAGCATCGTCTCCAAAGCATTTTCAGCCAGTCCATGTAGCCGAACACCTTTCATTCCTTCAATGCAAGCCTACTTCTGACACTCATCTTGCTAGTAAACAGGCTGTAGTTTTCACCAAGAAGCCCCCTTACTGGCATGCAAATATGCTAATTTTCAGAGTCTCAGCTGTCGATGGAAATACAAATAATAGAAGTGTTGACAACAGTTGCTTGTGACACATGGGCTTTCTCTTGGGTGTGTTGTTAGCAGCTGTCCCCAGGTCTGGGGGTTCCTGATTAGGGCAACAGCTCTGAAAATTGAATTCTACTCTATGCTGAAATATTGGAAAATAAATTACACACATCATAACAAGGAACCACAAACGGGAGACCTTGTGACCCTGCCAATCACTGAGTTTGGAGAGAGAAAGTAATTTACTAAACCATATCTCAAGTAGAGGCCCGATCCCTTGCTAGGATTCAGTCCCTGACTGAGTCCACAACCCCAGATACGGACCCCAAGCCCATCACTAGCTGATCACTGACCCTGGCCACAGATGGAGCCACCATGCTCTGCAGAGCCTGGACCCCTGGCAAGTCTAACTCCAGCCCCGGAGGCGAGCTGGCAGGGAGTTTAGAACAGCATGTGATTGTAACTATTCAGGCCCACAGGATAAGCCTTCAAGCCTGAAAGTCCCTAGTAGATTTAGCTTGGTTTGAATATTCTGTCAGTTGCTTTCCTGGGAGAGATGTGGATTTCCACCTCCTTAGGATACAAACCACTAATTCAGGCCTCTGGGAGATATTTCATCGGGGGCTTTCACTTCCTATAAATGTACTGCCTAGATTTTTGGCACATCTGGGGACTCAGAGTCAGTTTAGCATTTTAAAGAAGCTAAAGAATATGTAAAACATCCTAATAAAAATATAGTTAGAGCCCAGGCGGGAGGAATAATTATTACATTAATGCATTGGTCTCTTATTCCCAAAGGCAATTTTGCTTATGTAAAAATCTGTCCCCCTCACCTTTCAATCCTTGTTAACTGCTCTCGGAATGACAATGTATTTACATTTTCTTTCCTGAGAATTCTGGAATTTCTGAGTCTGGTATTTGAAGTCCCCTCACTTTTTAAAAAAGTTATTACTATTGGAATATAGTTGGTTTACAATGTTGTGTTACTTTTTGCTGTACAACAAAGTGAATCAGTTATATATATATACATGTATCCACTCTTTTTTAGATTTCTTCCCATATAGTTCATTACAGAGTACCAAGTAGAATTCCCTGTGCTATGGGCTTCTCAGGTAGCGCTAGTGGCAAAGAACCCGCCTGCCAATGCAGGAGACATAAGATAGGCAGATTCGATCCCTGGGTCAGGAAGATCCTTTGGAGGATGGCACACAACCCACTCCAGTATTCCTGGCTGGAGAACCCCATGGACAGAGGAGCCTGGCAGGCTGCAGTCCTTAGGGTCGCACAGAGTCAGACCCATCTGAAGGACTTAGCATGCACACACCCTGTGCTACACAGCAGGTCCTTGTTAGTTACCTATTTTATACTTAGTCACGTGTATATGTTAATCCCAGTCTCAAATTTGCCCCTTCCCCCTTTCTCCTCAGTAACCATAAGATTGTTTTCTACACCTGTGACTCTATTTCTGTTTTGTAAATAAGTTCATTTGTACCGTTTTTTAAGATTCCACATATAAGTGATATTATATAATGTTTGTCTTTGTCTGCCTTTACTTAGTATGACAATCTCTAGGTCCATCCATTTTGCTGCAAATGGCATTATTTCATTCATTTTTATGACTGCAACCTTCCATTATCTATATGTACTATATCTTCTTTATCCATTTCTCTGTTGATGGACTTTTAAGTTGCTTCCATATTCTGGCCCCCTCACTGTTTTTATTTATGATGTAAGGCATAATACAAACACTACCATGAACAGGTTCCAAGTTTTGGAATCAGACATCTGGGTCTCCTATCATAGCTCTGCCCCCCACTAGCCGTGTAACCTTGGGATCTCAGCTTCAGCCTCTCTGAGCCTCAGTGTCTGCACTTGAAAAATGGGGCAAATAAAACTAATCTTATTAGGGGTTATGGTGTTGTAAAGTACTGGTCATTTAGTAAGTGCTCAGTTAAGAGTAGTTGCTATGAGATCAAGGCTAACCCAACGGAGAAGCTGTGTATGGAAATAGCATTAGGAGCACTTAAATATGGGTGCTGTGATTGCTTCTATTTGAAGAATAATTATTCATGAGCCTTAGTAGACCTAAAGCCTGGCAAGTGGTCTTTTAATTTCATGGCTGCTGTCACTGTCTGCAGTGATTTAGGAGTCCAAGAGAATAAAGTCTATCACTGTTCCCGTTTTTTTTTCCCCAATCTATTTGCCATGAAGTGATGGAACTAGATGCCATGATCTTAGTTTTTTACAATGCTTTACAATTTATAAAATTTTCATGCATGACTTCTTATAGTCCCATAATAGCCTTTTTCCCCTTATCCCTGTCTTGCTCTACCCCTTCCCTTTCCCTACTGGTAACCACTAGTTTGTTTTCTGTATTTCCGAGTCTGCTTCTTTTTTGTTATATTCACTAGTTTGTTGTGTGTTTTAGATTCTACATAGAAGTGATATTACATAGTGTTTGTCTTTCTCTGTCTGACTTATTTCACTTAGCATAATACCCTCCAAGTCTATTCGAATATCATTCTTGTTTATGGCCGAGTAGTATTCCATTGTATATATCACCACATCTTCTTCATCCATTTGTCTGTTGATGGACACTTATGTTGCTTTCATAACTTTGCAGTTGTAAATAGTGCTACTATGAACACTGGGGGCTTCCCAGGTGATGCTAGTGGTAAAGAATCTGCCTGCCGATGCAAGAGATGCAAGTTTGAACTCTGGGTTGGGAAGATCCCCTGGAGTAGGGAATGACAGCCCACTCCAGTATTCTTGCCTGGAAAATTCCATGGACAGAGGAACCTGGAAGGCTACAATCCACGGGGCTGCAGAGTCGGACATGACTGAGCACAGCAGCCGTAGCGTGAACACTGGGGTTCATGTTGGGATGGGCTCTTTCCCATTAGTTTTTGGATTCAGTTCTCACTAGAATCCAACTGGGGAAGTATTACTCTCCTCCCTGTGTTACAGTTGAGGATGACATAGAAGCTGAGAGGGGAAATGTCTGCCCATTTCCCAAGGCTGGTATGTAAGGGAGTCAGAATTCAAACCAGATCTGTTTGCCTTGAATTACTTTTATTAAAGGAGGACATTTTCTTTAAGGTATGTGTTTGGGTTTCTAAGTAACACACAGAAAAACCTCCAGTGGTCACTTGATCTAAAACTTCTCTGGTCACTTTATAGTGGAAAAAGCCTTCTGAGGGAGATGAGGAAGAGAGAGAAGTCTTATAGCTCCCCATGGGAACTGGAGGTGGTGGGGACAGAGGTGTCAAGTTGTCTGGTGGTGATCTTCACTCTGTTGCTTTGTATTTTTATCTCTAGAGCATCTTCTACAAGCCAGGCTTCCCACTTGGCCTCACAGCATCTTTTCGAGGTAGTTATTAGGACCTCCACTTCACAGATAAGGGGAAGGGTTGATGAGAAGTTTTGCCCCCAAAGTGACATAACCTGGTAAATTTTAGAACCAGTATCTGAACCCAGGTTTGCTGATTGGAAAGTCCTTGCTGTTTTCACCACACAATCTTATCGATTTAGGAGTTGGAAATTGAGACTTAGAAAGAATTATGATTTTTCTTTCTGGGATTCATGGTGACTGAAGTGAGAAAATAGAGAGGTTCAAGCAAATGCCTCAGAAGCCTGCGTTAACTTCTGAGTTGGCATGATTTGGGAAGGAAGATGTAGACACACCAGTTGGGATGGACGAGAAGGAAGCATCTGGTCCAATACCGAAGCTCAGGCACAGAAAGGGAGCACGATCTGATAGGCCGTTGTAGAAAAGAGAGAACATGCAGGAAGAACATGAGACTGGGGACCAAATCCTGCTCCACCACTTCCTCCTGGGCACACTTGGGCAAGTAGTATATTGAGCCGTAGTCTTCCTACTTAAAATGAGGGTAAGTGGGGCCTGGTAAAAATTAGAGGAAAAGAAAAGCCCGTGGTAGGTATATGGCAGGCCCCAGCTCTCCCAGGCTACACAACTCTAAAAGGTGAAGACCAACACCTCCTGCCTGGGCATCATTCCTGGAGGCGCTTCTGAGGCATATGGAGGGCATTGGAGGCTGGAACCTACCTCATCCCCACTGCTGAAAAACTGGGTTCTTGCTCGTAGGGCTCCCTGTCTCTAGAGGTCACAGAGAGCAGGGCCTGAGGTGGTCAGTACTTTTCGGGCAAAGAACTTGCAGAGTTCGGAAATCCAGCTCAGTGTTTCCTCGGTCTACAGCCCCAGAAGACTTGAGTAACAAAGATACTGCAGTCCCACTGGCGGCTGCTTCCTTGTTGCTAAGCAACCAAATATTTGATATTAAGTTCCTGTTGATGAAGCTAATTGCAAAGGTTAATTGTCCTCTGAGATGAAAAACGCTCCAGGAATGTACTTGGAGTTGGTCTCTGTACTTCCGAGAGGACGTGATTTTTTTGAAAAATCCTGTTTTCCAGATGGTGATAGCGTCAGCAGTTTGTTCTTCCTACATTGTTCACCCCCTCAAGCAGAAGTTTTCAAACTCAACGAAGGAGATGTTCAAGGGGACTCTTGCACGGAACCTCAATCTATGGAAGAGATCGAGGAAAGCTCCCCTGGAGAGGCAGGGTGGATTTCATAGCCCCACCCACCAGAGCCAGGCCCACGCAGGGACACTCCCACTCCCACTCAGAGCCCTTCCTCTCTCCTCCATCCTTCTACCCAGGTCTTCTCTGTTGTGTTGGTTGCTGGTTTCTCAGTTGGGTCTCCATCATTTCACTGTGAGATCCTTGAGAGGTTCTCACTTGTGTCCTCATTACACATTTACCTCCTTGAGAGGTAAAGCTGTGCTCAGTCTACCTCTGTGTCTTGAGTGTCCAGCATGGAGTCTGATGCAAGTGGACACCAGTGCATGTCTAATAAATGACAGCCTTATCTGTTGTGAACCAGGCTGGGTCAGGTGAATGCAGCTAAATTACCTGATTCAAAGATCATGAACTTCCAACACTGTTCCAGTTGCTGGTCATGGGTCCCTGGGAAAGCAGGTCAGGGATACAGACAAGAGGAGAGAGTGGGTTTCCATCTCACCTCCAGTACTTACTGGTTATGTGACCTTGGGAGATGGCCTCACCGCCTTTAAATGGGGATTATAAAGTCCAGTTTGCCTCTGAGGGCTGTCCTAAGAACTGCTGTTGATTCTGTAAAGTCCAGGACGTGATGCCTGGCACAGCGCAGGGTTCAGGGAATCGTGGTTAGTTTTATTGCTGTCGTTGTGGTTTGTTGCTCTTTTACAACAAGAGGTTGAAGCGATCGCTGTAGGGCAGTCTGCCTCAGGAAACTCCTGATTCAGTTCATGAGAGGTCTAAGGAAAGGCACAGCCACAAACCTGGGGACAGAAGCGGGCAGGCAAAAAGAGGAGGGTACGGCTCTCCAAACTGTCTCAGTTGCTTTTCCATTTCACCAGGGAGGCTTCCTTCCAAGTAGATGCTGGTTGTGTCATTTGGGAGGCTAAGTGGTGATAAGGTGATAACGTGGTGACCAGTTACTGGTCCGGACTCAGGGTTACCTGTGGGGACCAATAGGCAGCTGGCAGCATCACAGAGTTGAGGGGCTCCCCAGGATCTGAGTGGGGCTCAGATCCTGACATCTGGGTTCCTGATGGGGTTGTTCCTTCAGAAGTGACATCTATTCAAGTCTGACGCATCTTCACTCTTTTTCTCATTCAGCATCTACTTAGGGGGCCCCCAACACAGGCCAGGATGAAGGGGTACAGACAGAAATAAATGAGTCCTGTTTCAAGGAGGTGTGGTTTGTGAGTGTATGCTCAGTCATGCCCAACTCTGGGACTCCGTGGACTGTAGCCTGCCAGGCTCCTCCATCCATGGGATTTTCCAGACGAGAATACTGGAGTGGGTTGCCACTTCCTCCTCCAGATGAGCTTCCCAACCCAGTGATCCAGTTGGCATCTTCTGAGTCTCCTGCATTGGCAGGCAGTTTCTTTACCACTGAGCCAGAGCTCACAGTCTAATGCAGGGGTTGGCAATCTTTTAAAACAAAGGGCCAGCTAGTACAGTCATCCCTCAGTATCTACAGGGAATTGGTTCCAGAATACCTGCATCCCCACCCTGTGGATACTAAACTCCTCAGATGCTCAAATGCCTTATGTAAAATGGTATACTATTTGCAATAAAACCTGAGCACATCTCTCACGTACTTTAAATCATCTCTAGATTGCTTACAACACCTAGTACAATGTAAGTAGCTGCAAATACAATGTCAGTGCTATGTAAGTGGTTGCCAGTGCACAGCAAATTCAAGTTTTGCTTTTTGGAACTTTCTGGAACTTTTTCCCCAAATATTTTTGATCTATGGTTAGTTGAATCCACTGATGCAGAACCCACAGATACGGAAGACTGACTACAAATATGTTTAGCTTTGTGGACCATATGGTCTCTGTTGCAATACTCAGCTCAACTATTGTAGCATGAAAACAGCCATAGACAATATGGAAACAGGCATGACTCTGTTCCAATGAAGCTTTCCCTAAAAAACCCAGTTTGGCCCAAGGGCTATAGTTTGCTCACCCCTTAGAGAAAGACGAAGTGGTAAATTGATCGTGACAATGTGTCATTGTGCAGATATTACATGATGTGGTAGTGGGCTAATACGAGGGGAAAGTATTTCTTGTTTAAGAAACTTCCTGAAGAAATCAGCTGGGTGCCTTTGGGAAAGTCACTCTCTACATCTTAGTTTCTCCAATAGGATTTTGATATTATCACAGGATAAATGTGAGGACCTATGCATGCAACATGCTGTTTGCGTCACAGTGATGTCTATAAGGCAACTTGATAAATGTTAGCAGTAACAATAACTATAACAATAATAATGATAATAATGTTTGTGAGGGTTTTTTAGATGTGGTAGCCACACTTTCATGTACTTTGCACATGTTATCTCATTTAAACCTGAGAGCTATACTCTGGAAGATCTATACTCGTTCCTTCCATTTTACATATGAGAAAACTAAGCAACAAAGAGGTTAAATAACTTAGCTAGGAAGGGCAGAACCAGGATTCAAAGAAAGTCCAAAGCCAGAGCTCTAACATTACAGCTACAATTACCACTGATTTTATGTCTGTGGCCCTACTCAAGCCAGGAGGGACAGTTGCTGGTCAGTACACTTGTTGCTATGGACAGCGGGCATGGGCTTCATTGCTCTGCGCTGCCAGCAGAGCCTGAAGCCAAGTATCTGGGTGTGGCAACTGATGAGAGATGCCCACACTCTGTGAGCATGACCCCAAAGGGTCATTCCCACTGTGTCTGCCTTAGGGACTCAAAGGCACAAGTCTGGGGTGGTGTCTTCCAGCCCTCTGCCCTTTACAGTTAAGCATGCTTCTTGTTGTATCAAGCTTCAGTCTTCCCCCATCCTTTCTCCCCTTATCTCTTATTACATTGCCCCCCCAAAAAAACAAAGAAAAAAATATGAGTTCTGTAAGGATGGGTGAAAAAGCAAGAGAGTTCCAGAAAAACATCTATTTCTGCTTTATTGACTATGCCAAAGCCTTTGACTGTGTGGATCACAGTAAACTGTGGAAAATTCTGAAAGAGATAGGAATACCAGACCACCTGACCTGCTTCTTGAGAAATCTGTATGCAGGTCAGGAAGCAACAGTTAGAACTGGACATGGAACAACAGACTGGTTCCAAATAGGAAAAGGAGTACGTCAAGGCTGTATATTGTCACCCTGCTTATTTAACTTCTATGTAGAGTACATCATGAGAAACGCTGGACTGGAAGAAACACATGCTGGAATCAAGATTGCTGGGAGAAATATCAATAACCTCAGATATGCAGATGACACCACCCTTATGGCAGAAAGTGAAGAGGAGCTAAAAAGCCTCTTGTTGAAAGTGAAAGAGGAGAGTGAAAAAGTTGGCTTAAAGCTCAACATTCAGAAAACGAAGATCATGACATCTGGCCCCATCACTTCATGGGAAATAGATGGGGAAACAGTAGAAACAGTGTCAGACTTTGTTTTTTTGGGCTCCAAAATCACTGCAGATGGTGACTGCAGCCATGAAATTAAAAGGCGCTTACTCCTTGGAAGAAAAGTTATGACCAACCTAGATAGTATATTCAAAAGCAGAGACATTACTTTGCCGACTAAGGTCCGTCTAGTCAAGGCTATGGTTTTTCCTGTGGTCATGTATGGATGTGAGAGTTGGACTGTGAAGAAGGCTGAGCGCCGAAGAATTGATGCTTTTGAACTGTGGTGTTGGAGAAGACTCTTGAGAGTCCCTTGGACTGCAAGGAGATCCAACCAGTCCATTCTGAAGGAGATCAACCCTGGGATTTCTTTGGAAGGAATGATACTAAAACTGAAGCTCCAGTACTTTGGCCACCTTATGCGAAGAGTTGACTCATTGGAAAAGACCCTGATGCTGGGAGGGATTGGGGGCAGGAGGAGAAGGGGACGACCGAGGATGAGATGGCTGGATGGCATCATGACTCAATGGACGTGAGTCTGAGTGAACTCCGGGAGTTGGTGATGGACAGGGAGGCCTGGCGTGCTGCAATTCATGGGGTCGCAAAGAGTCGGACACGACTGCGCGACTGAACTGAACCGAAGAATGGGTGATGATATCCTTACTCACTAATTCAGAGCCATCTCTTTAGAGTTCAGTTTTCATTCTGTGCTCACAAGGAGGGCAAATGGACCAAATCTGTCAAGAAACAGAGCCATTAGCCCTCTGGACTAAGAATGCCTTTGTCTACTTCTGAGTGATGGCCTCCCAGGGATCGGAAGGTCTGGCTTGCGATCATGCTTTTAACAGCTAATTGCATTTCTTAACTATGCTGCTTCAGACCAAGTTACATGAAGTATTGAATACAATTCCTGGAAGTCTGACATAGCTTTTCAGAGTAGCAGGGCAGAGCTCATCTTACTGGAAATCTCCCTTGGCCTTTGGAAGGGGCTCAGAATAGCAAGAATCAGAAGCCCTCACCCCCTTAGTGTACTCCAGGATTCCAGTGAGAGTTGGCCCTTGAAGTTGGGGTGGGAGCCAGCCTAGGATAAACCTGTTAAAGGCAGGTTTACTTGGCCCAAGGTTGAAATTCAGAGCACCAGACTCCAGGGAAGATGCCTGTGTTCGAGGATTGGTATCTGTGGCTAGCTCATAATGATAATAATGACAATAGGTACCACCGATTTCACTCCTGTGGATCAAAACCCTCTTACGCAGCACTTCTCTGCATCACCTTTCTCTTGTTGCAGCCGCTGTGGCAATGGCCACTTCTGCGTGGGATGTGGTCAGTTTCCCGCAGGTACCACCAGACGGGTTCTCACCTTAGACGTGTGCATGTGTCACCTGCCTCCTATCCTGGGACTTCCCTGTTGATGCCACTGTAAATAGAACCTCACTCTGCACCCACACAAGTGCAAGGAAGTTAGTGTCCCATGAGATGGAATGTTGGCCAATGGGAGATAGAAGCCACTGAGGACATTCTTTTTTCTATCCCTCCCCTGATGATGGTCCTCAGACGCAGCTTGTGTGGCTCGAGAGCTCTCAGAGATGCCACTGTGATTAAGCCTTATGGGATTGCTTCTGTCAGTGATAACCAGAGTCTGGCGGCTACAGTGTGCTCAGATTGGATTTCTGGGTGTGGGTGGTGGGGAGCTAGTCCACAAGGGTCTCTTTAGGACAAGGGGTTCCCACCAAGTATGCTGCTACTGCTGCTAAGTCGCTTCAGTCGTGTCCGACTCTGTGTGACCCCAGAGACGGCAGCCCACCAGGCTCCCTCGTCCCTGGGATTCTCCAGGCAAGAACATTGGAGTGGGTTGCCATTTCTTTCTCCAGTGCATGAAAGTGAAAAGTGAAAGGGAAGTCGCTCAGTCATGTCCAACTATTAGCGATCCCTTGGACTGCAGCCTACCAGGCTCCTCCGGCCAAGTGGGATTTTCCACTCCTACTACTGGAGTGGGGTGCCATTGCCTTCTCCGCCACCAAGTATAGAAGGCATCAATTTCAGTAATGAAGGTGGGCTGAATGGGGTTAAGCTGGAATCAGGTACAGGTAAATTTGCTTCAATACCAAGAAGTCTCAGGCCTACATTCTTGACTTTCTAAGGATATTGGCTATTTACTGCCATAAATGTGGAGTAGGTTAAATGCTACTTTTTTGCTCTGGAGTGCATCCCCTTTGGCTAGTCCAGGGGTTGGACTATGTAGCTACTTGAGAACTTTCTGGGCCAAGGGCTAATGGACTATCAGGACAGAGAGAGGGTGTTTTGGATGATTTTATATCAGCACTTGAGCCAAAACTCCCATCCACCTTTTGAAAGCCCAGACAAAATAAAATCGGGACAGACTCCACTGTGATAACATCCATCTGCACTGTGACTGATGCTGAGCCTGGAATGCATTAATTCCCCATTCATGTTTAGAGGAGATCTACATGCTTACATACAGAGGACAATCAGAGATAATCTAATCTAGGGTTTTTTCATGTTTTTCCTGTCCATGCTGACTGCTGGCCCCTCTTCTATTGGTGTAACTACTAATGATTTTACCCAGAAGTCACAAACATGGTGTAACAGAGACAAAGCTCATGTGAGAACAGGGGAATGTTATATTCCACAGTTTCCCTTGCAGTTGGGTGTGGCCTCAGACTAGGTTCTAGCTATTAATAATGGGAAAGTAGGTAGATATTCTTTACCGCTTGGTGGCTCAGGTGGTAAAGAATCTGCCTACAATGCAGGATACCTGGGTTTGATCCCTGGGTTGGGAAGATCCCCCGGAGAAGGGATAGGCTACCCACTCCAGTATTCTTGCCTGGAGAATCCCCATGGACAGAGGAGCCTGGTGGGCTATAGTCCATGGGGTTGCAAAGAGCAGAACATGACTGAGTGACTAAGCACAGGTAGATATATGCCACTTTCAGTCTTGCCCATAAAACTCTACATATACTACTCACCATTTCTCGCTTTCCCCCTTCTCCTGGCTGGAAGCCAAGAAGTCCAGTTAAGTGGAGCCCATATGCAAGGGGCTTGATCCTTGACACCGCTTGGAGGTGGAGACACCCAGGAAATGCACCCGGGGGAGGCACCTGTCCCAGGCCAGGCTGTGTTAAGCCACTGAGAAAGGGGATTGCTCATTCTTGGAGCTTAGCTCACTAACGCTAACAAAGCAAGGAGACAATGTCCTGCCAGCCCTTGTGTCTCCAGATCTCCATGAGATGGCTGGAATGCAGTTCCATCCATCTCTTCCACTGGTATCCTAAGGTTCACAGGTTTTGCCACACTAGATCATGATGGAGGTATAGGAAGGTTTTACTAATGGGCCTGGTAGGTTCCAGAAGAGCAGCCCTCTGTGGGAAGAGCAGAATTTGTAATTCACTGTGATAATTTATTTCCCTGTGCACACAGGCGAGGGACTGCCGAGAATCATCTTGCAAAACTCCAGACCTCTCCCTCTGGTTCCATCCAGTGTCCTTTCGAGTCCATTGATTTATCCTCAGGCTTGGTTACTCACGAGGAGATGAGGTTCCACCCTCCCAATCCTGTTGGTTTTGTACCTGGAGTGCTGTAGAATTTCCTTATGCAGATACGGTATGGATTCTGCTGTCCCGGGGAGGGAGGGATCAGGGTGCCACCCCTCCTTTCATCTCCTACAAGGGACTCACCTGAGACTGAGTCCTCTCAGGGGCACCTCTCATGGGGAACGTTACTTTTTTCTCTGAGACAACCTAGCACTGATTTGTTTGAAAAAAGGAAGCTTTTTTCCTGGTAGGAAGTTTTGACCTTATTGCTTTACCAAACAGTGACCTCTGTAATTAATGTGTAGGGCATTTGGCTCTTGTCTGGGGCTGGATTAGCTCATAAAGGCCACCAATTGAGCTACAAATAGCTTACTTGTTGCCACTCAGAAGAAGTGACAGCCCGTCCTTTTGGGAAGGATGATTCCCAAGTTGTTCTACTCCATTCCCAAATTATTTTCATACTCCTTCCCAAATCATCATTACATATATATATATATATATATATATATACACACACATCCCCTAGAAGGTAGATAACTCTGTTCCATAGCCCAGCACTCAGATGGTAAAGAATCTGCCAGCAATGCAGGAGCCACAGGAGATCTGGGTTTGATCCCTGGGTCGGGAAGATCCCCTGGAGGAGGGCATGGCAACCCTTCTCCAGTATTCTTGCCTAGAGAATCCCATGGACAAGGGAGCCTGGTGGGCTGTAGTCCATAGGGTTGTGAAGAGTCGGACATGAGTGAGCAACTAACACCTTCACTTTTCTACCAGCCCAGCACACCAGGTGCATTCCCACCTCAGAGCTTTTGCTCTGGCTGCTTCCTCCGCCTAGAACACTCTTCCAAATCTCTGCCTGGCTTGCTCCTTTCTTTCCTTCAAGTTGTTGCTCAGCTGTCATCTTCTCAGGGAGGTATTTCTTCACCATCCTATAAAATTGCATTCCCCACCTCCCAGCAGCTTAATTTCTCTCCCTGTTTTCAATAACGTCACAGCAATGATCACCTTCCAACATGCTATCTATTTTACTTACTTTTTATTTATTTCCTCTGGTTTCCCTTAAACAATATATAAGCTCCAAGAAAACAGGGTTTTCATCTGTGTTGTTTCCCTTTATCTTAAACAGTGCCTTTATCATTGTGAAGAGTCGGACATGAGTGAGCAACTAACACCTTCACTTTTCTACCAGCCCAGCACACCAGGTGCATTCCCACCTCAGAGCTTTTGCTCTGGCTGCTTCCTCCGCCTAGAACACTCTTCCAAATCTCTGCCTGGCTTGCTCCTTTCTTTCCTTCAAGTTGTTGCTCAGCTGTCATCTTCTCAGGGAGGTATTTCTTCACCATCCTATAAAATTGCATTCCCCACCTCCCAGCAGCTTAATTTCTCTCCCTGTTTTCAATAACGTCACAGCAATGATCACCTTCCAACATGCTATCTATTTTACTTACTTTTTATATATTTCCTCTGGTTTCCCTTAAACAATATATAAGCTCCAAGAAAACAGGGTTTTCATCTGTGTTGTTTCCCTTTATCTTAAACAGTGCCTTTATCTTTATCCCTTGCATCTTAAACAGTGCCTGGACTATGGCAGATGCTCAGTGGATACTTGTTGAATGAATTAATGACCCCGTTTTACAGATAAAGGAGCAAAGTCTTAGAGGCGGTGGTTAGATTCAGAGCTAGTGAGTGTCAGGAAAGATTTCAAACCCACGAATTTCTGCTTCAAAGCATGTATGTTTTTTCTCTGACATCAGACTTTAGACATGTTCAATGTGGCCCTGGGGTAGTTATATGGGATGATGTGGCCTTGAGAAGAATATTTGCTGTCCCACATCAGGCACCAATGAGTGGACTGTTCGGGGGGAGCAGGGCACACGCTCTGCAGAGCTTCTATTGTATCCAAAGAGGCATTTATCCCATCAGCAGCATCTGTGGGCTCTTGAAATTGCTTCACCTTTCTGTGGTTCAAACGCCTTGAGCTCCCTACCTGCAGATATTGCCTTTGAGGTTTCTCAAGCCATGCTGAAGTCCCGTCATGCTTGACGGGACTCGGGTCGGATGTTCCATGACCCTGTTGGCAGCCACACACTTCTCATCAACGTGCTGTCTGCGCCCTTCTCTCCCAGGTGGCTCGCCTTGGAGGGGGTGACTTGTGATCAGCTGCTCATGTTTTGCTGATGGGGTTGGAACTGCCACAGTCACCTCACTTTGAGCCATAAAATTTTCCACGGAAGGAATCAAGTCTTGGCTTAAATCAGTGGGTCTTCAAGTAGGCTGATACCTGAGTCCAACTCCCAGATATTCTGATTCAATGGTCCAGAATCCATTGTGATTTTTAAAACCCAGGTGGTTCTTCATAGGCAGCCAGCACAGGAAATGCAGCTTAGGTTGATTCTAGAGCCTCGTTGCGAGAGGAGAGGTAGAAAATACAATTCGACTGAAAGCAGAAGTATTTCCGAAAAGTCACATCTCATCCTTCAATTCTCCTTACTTCCCCTGACATCCTGCTAGTACCTGGAGACCTTGGCCTCTTTAGTTTCATTGCAGGATTCTGATGTTTGTTTTCTTGATGCCTTTCTTACTATAGGTGATGGCAGTTTTGGTTCTTTCCATGTCTATCAGTAAAATAGGCATCAAACTATTAGCACTGACCTTATAGATGTGAGACTAAAATAAGTTAATACATAGTTAAGTGCCTGGCACGCAGGCATGTATGGATCAGCTGTCATTGTTGCTATTAAGCATCTTGCTTATAAAATGCCTGTTCCAGAGTCTGTTGTTACAGTAGTTGGTATGAGCTCCACCATAAACTTCCCTTAGATTTTGCATGACTCTTCAAGGGTCTTTGCTGTGTCTCTGGCACGTTCCAGAGATTATCACCAGCAAAAGTCTCATCCCATGTCTCTTTAAAGCTTAATTACCACAAATTTTGGATTCTTTGCTGAGAATTTCCTGCTTGTGCACCAGCCAGTCTCACCTGCTTTTGGACTAGCTTTCTGAGCCTGGTACCATAGCGGTGGGCTTCTCCAGTGGCTCAGTGGTAAAGAATCTGCCTGCAATGCAGGAGACTTGGGTTTGATCCCTAGGTGGGGAAGATCCCCTGGAGGAGGGCATGGCAACCCACTCTAGTATTCTTGCCTAGAGAATCCCATGGACAGAGGAGCCTGGCGGGCTACAGAGTCAGACACGACTGAGGTGACTTAGCATGTATGCACCATAGAGGTATCTATTCCAAGGATGTCTGTGATCACTCCTGCAGCTCTGTGGCCCAGCTTTGTACCCCCAGGAAGACTCTGGATCGTGTCTCTACTGATCCAAGCCTTAGTTTTCCTCTTCGTTGATGCAGTCCCAGAAGTGGCTGTGGACAAATGCTACCCAGCCTGTGAAAGTGACCATGGGGAAAGAAACAGGGGTCTGAATGGAGGGGGCCAGCACTGGCAGGACCTGTGAGCAGAGAGCCCTGGGCTGGTGGGCTGGTGTAGCCAAACTATTTGGTCCAATCACACATACAAAGATCTCCTAGAACTGGACTTGGGAAATTAGATGTGAGGGCCTGGGATGCTGGACCCAGACCAGGGGACAAGCATCCACATCTACCCATGACCTGCATGGGTGAAACAGGGCACCTACTTTGGGGAGAGCACAGCAACACAAGACAGCACAATAGATGCTTGTTCCCATCCAGAGAGACTGGCAGAGCGACCTGTGTCTGTGGGCTAGACAGACCAGGTGATGCAGACACCAGCTCCGACTCCTGAAACTGCTGGCTGGGGCTGGGGGCAGACTAAATATTTAACAGGGCAGCCATGTAGTGTGACATACAGGTGACTGTGCACACAAGTCACAGGAAACCCAGCTTCGCATGGGACTCCCAGCAGCAGCCACTTCCCTCAACTGTGGCTGAAGGCTGTTTGGCCACAAGTTTTTGCCTCATGACCACCCCATTCTGCACATGAGGGAAGCCAGGACACCATGCTTGTCTTGAGCTGGGCCTCATGTGGTGTCCTGGCCTAGCACCCTGAGAGGAGCAATTAGGTTCTCTTGTTTACGATCATGTCTCTTGGGCACAGAAAATTATGTGGCCTTAGCAGGCGTTTTGTAATCATTTGTTAAGTAAATGGATGAAGGCATGAACCAATGAGTGAATCTCAACACAGCACAATGATGAGAAATAGACGCTACCTCCAGTCCACACAGCAGGAAGCTGGCAGGTGCCACAGTCACCCGTACATCTGTGCTGTAAATAAAGTAAATAAGGTAAGACTTCAGCGCTCTCAATGACTGGGATGGGAATTTGCAGCAGGGACCAAGATGAGCACAGAGGGAGGGCTGAATGGGTCTCTGTGAATCAGGGCCAGGACCTGGGCATGTTTGGGCCTGTGGATGGCGAATCGGTGGACCCAGCAGCTGAGAACGGCTGCCAACGGAGGCAGGACTGACACAGTAATGAAAAAGACATATGGTCCATTCAAGAGAGAGCTAGTTAGTGAGTAAATTGCTCTGAAAGTGGAATATTTCTGAGGTGGATGCAGAATTTACAGGCTTTAACCGTAGATCACGCCATGTTTTAAAACACATTTCTCTGTGTCGACAGTTTCACTTATTTTGCAGATTGTGCCTGATTCAAGAGCCGTAATTCCTACCAGTGAGGCTGGAGCCATGTCATTTGTGTTCCCAAACTGGGTTTGCAGATTGCACCTAAACAGCCATCTCTTCATTTAGGGGAGCTGAAGATGCACCATCAGCATGGCCACAGTGACAGACAAGAAACCCTGCATCTGGTAGGGTTTCCCCCAAGCAGAGCTGACTCTGCAACTGGCAGGTCTTGTCCACTCCTAATGATGTTATCATCCCATGTGTGGCTTTCTGCTTTGGAGGCAGGTGGGTGCCCGAGGCAGCTGGTGTGCTGAGAGCACTGGTAGAGTCTAAAATTTGAGGGTCATGTCTAGTACCAAGGACAGCTGCGTACGAGGCTCCCCAAGCACAGATCACACGGATCAGCAACGGACAGAGACAGCGGGTTGCTGGGAAGCCCAGGCTGACTCCCAGGGACCTCGAGTGTCTGTGTGAGGCAAGGCAGCTGCAGGGATGGGGAGCCTGGTTGAGTCTCAAGGGGAGACACCTACAGACAAGCTTCACTGATGGAGGTTATTACAAGTGTACAGTGGGGTGTGGAGCAGCCCAAACATCTCAACTGACATATACATTCCCTCTGTGTCCAGAGTTTCTGGGACTGTACCAAGATTCCAGATTCCTGGAGAACCCACTGTTCAGTATCTAGGTCAAGGATCTATTTTTGGGTGATAGGATGCCAAATGGGACTTCATCTGTTTTCTTGGAATTGGAAGTAAAAACCCAAAGTTGAAGTGAATAGGGGCATTGTGTTCCCATGTTTCTAGATGGAACCATCTGATACATCTCTGTGGGGCACCACCCGCCCACCGTGTGCGGTGCTCAGTCATGTCTGACTCTTTGTGGATTGTATCCTGCCAGCTCCTCTGTCCCTGGGATTCACCAGGCAAGAATTTTGGACTGGATCCCCTGCCGGGGGATCTTCCCAACCCAGAGATCGAAACCAGGTCTCCCGCATCTCCTGCACTGGCAGGCAGATTCTTAACCACTGTGCCACCTGGGAATCTCATACATACATATATACACATATACCTACATACATACTTTTTTTCTTTAGATAATTAGCCCCTGAGGTAGAACCTGTATTTTTGTTTCCCCCCTTAGACTGCTTGTGTCCAATGCTTTAGTCTCAAAAAGGCTAAACATTTATTTGGGGATTTGACTCCTTCAGAGCAAACTAGCCCTGACTGACCTTTCAGCATGGGATGACTCCAAGTGACAAGGTCCCTGTCCTCTATGATAAAGCAGGAGAGAGCATTCCTCTTCTTCCTGTGCTGGCCCATGCTAGGGGCCAACCTCGGGAGCATGCGGGGAAGTAGAAACTTCCCGTTTCTCTTCCCAGGAGTTAGGAAGATCCCCTGGCAGGGGAACCACTCCAATATTCTTGCCTGGAGAATCCCAGAGACAGAGGAGCCTGGTGGGCTACAGTCCACCGAGTCATAAAAAGTCGGACATGACTGAGCACACGCACATGGTGTGTGAGGGGCCACTTCCAGGCTCCCCTGTCCCTTCTCAGCCACCATCCTCTGCACGCTGTGTGCCTGGGCTTCTGGGAGAGCTGACCCGGGATCAACTGCCGACTGGCAGACACTAGGCTGTCCTCAGACTCGCTCCTGGGTCCTGTTGACTAATGCTTTCACACTGAATCTTAGGTGCTTGGATTCCTCTTCTCTTAGGATTAATCTTCTCCCAGGAAGCTTCTCAGTATTTCATGTAAACAGGCTTTTGTGTGCCTGGCCCCACCAATCCAATAGATTGAACCATAGAATAATAGCAGCACCCCGATCTAGTACTCTTGCCTGAAAAGTCCCATGGATGAAGGAGCCTGGGAGGCTGCAGTCCATGGGGTTGCATAGAGTCGGACACGACTGAGCGACTTCCCTTTCACTTTTCACTTTCATACATTAAAGAAGGAAATGGCAACCCACTCCAGTGTTCTTGCCTGGAGAATCCCAGGGACGAGGGAGCCTGGTGGGCTGCCGTGTACAGAGTTGGACACAACTGCAGGGATTTAGCAACAGCAGCAGCAGCAGCAGCAATTTTTTTTGAGTACCTAACTATATTCGAGGTACAGGGTTAAGCACTTCGTATTCTTTAATTGATTGAATTCTCAAAATAACCGTATTAGTCAAGATTCTTTTGATTGCACGTTACAAAAACTCCAGCTAAAACCAGCTCAAACATAACAGGCCATGTATCGACTAATGGAACTGAAAAGTCCACTCTCAAGCACCTGCCAAAGTTAAACAGACAGAACAATGGCATGGGTACCTCAGAGTGGGACTTGGATACTCTTTCGCTTTCTTTTACAGCTCTATATTATGTATTGGTTTACACTAGACATTATTTTTTATAATAAGAGAACTTTTCTTTAAATGAATCTTCTATGGTATGCTCCCACATTGTTTCGTGTATTGCAGTCAGCTGGGGCTCTTGTTTTCTGGTCTACGATCTCAAGGGCAGGACTTTCTTCTTACCTGTCTTTGTAGCCTTTCCTTTGCCTTTTAAATTTGTGCTCAAGGGTGTGTGTAGACTGGATTGGATTCATGTGTCTCATAAGGGAAGCTGTTTGCAGTTTCAATTCTTCCAGAAGGCAGATGATAATAAGAAAGTAGTTTACACTTGATCCAATTCATGATTTCTCAGGACAAACCTTGCAATCTCAAATGGAGGTAATAATCCCAGGTTACTGTGGAGCTCAAATGACTTAGAGCCCCATGTGGGCTGTAAAACTCTGTGCGCCTGGCAGTTGGTGATGACCTGGGTTTATGGAGCCACCTCCTTCCGAAGCTCTATCCAAGGTGAGTCATGTCTATTTCTACATTTCCTAAGGACCATCATCATTATCTCTTGATGAAAAGAAGTGGTGGGAGAGAGAGAGAAGCTGAGAACATTAATTTAGGACACACTATTAATCCCCTGCCCTGAGCACACCTCGCACCCACATATCCCCCTGTCAAATTGTCAAATTCTCCTGACATCTCATTCTGGGGAGCTTGAAGGGTCCTCAAACTTTTGATAGACTTAAGACTAAGTTCAGGATCTTGCTTTCCAAATGGATCCTCATGACATACTCTTATCCCAGGGAGTGGTGCCCTTTATGCCTTCTCTTCCTCATGCTCCATATTCAAACCACCGCTGTGATCCATCTACTTTACCTGCTCTGTGACCTTGGAATTTCTTCTCTCCGTCTTCACTGCTGTGACCCTGGTCAAAGCTATCATCATCCCTACCTCCTCCTTGATCTACCTGGGAAAGGGTTTGCCCTTCTCCAATCAAATGCAGCTCTGATCATGTCACCTGCCTGCTTAAAACTTTGCAATGGTTTCCCTCATCCTGAGGATAAAGGCTCCATTCTTAGCAAAGCTTACAAAGGCCTTCATGGTAGGGTATCACTTATTCCACTCTCCTATTTTGCCGCTCACTCTTTCAGACCCTCCTGTGTGAGCTGTCCATAGGGCCCGTCACCTGCCTCTCCATGTGCTGGTCCTCAGGATGGAAGGACATGTCTCCATCCTCCAGTTATTGCTCCTCAACATAGCTCAGCTCAGATGTCACTTCCTCAGCACTCAACTCTTATTGCCTTCTTAATACTTAACTACAGTTCAATTTCGTATTATTTATTCAATTATGCGGTTAACACTTGTCTTTTCTGCTAGCATGCAGGCTCTATAAAGGTAGTGGCTGTGTCTCTTTTAATTCACTGTTGTGTCCCCAACACACAGCACCCAGTGGATAATTGGTACACAGGTGCTGAATGAATACACACGTGCATGCCGGGCACTGTGCCAGGAGAGAGGGCTCCAAGACAGTTAAGTGATGCTGCTGCCCTCAAGATTCTCACAGTCTAACAGGAGGCACAGCACAGGTACACTGATCATTTCAAGGGGTCTGTGGGGATCCTCCGAAGAATTGTTTGATGGAGATAAAACACACGTAGAAGGGAACGTAAAGAGGCCCAGTCACACCAATGTCAAAGAAAAACTAACTTGCATTCTCACAGACAGATCATATCTGTATGAAATACAGCAATACTGCTCTTGGAGACTGAAGACCTAGGTATAAATATGAACTCTTTCACTTACTAGCTCTGAGAACTTATGCAAGTAACTGATCCCTTCGGAACCTCTTCTAGTCCTCATCTGTAAAATGGATGCTTAATATTAACCTCATGACCTACACTGAGACTTTACTAGATGTACATCGAAGTGTGTAGATGGCAAATGCGCATCATGAATATGTGATTGTTGAATGTCTGTTACTTCTGATCACACTGAACCTTCGTGATCTGCCATCCCACCCAAGACAACTTTCAGATGGTGAGCACCCCACAAGAGATGCCTGCCCTTCTGTCCTTCTGCCTTGTGCCTGCACAGAGGGACCTGAAAAAGACATCCAGCTGAGTACATGGCTCTGCAACCACCATGACCCCTGGAGAGGAGGTGAAGGTCTTTTAAGGTTTGGTCCATTTGATGGAGTTTGGACACACTGTTCATTTTGGCCAATCTACCCAAGTTTGAAGCAAAGGAAAGAAGTTTCTGTCACGCCTCTGTCCTTGTCCTTCCTGGTGATTTTCCTTGAACCATTAATTGTGAAGCTACATTCTGAGCCTCCCTGACAATGGTTTCCACGTGTGGGCACTGGGCCTCCAGGGCCAGGACGCCAGAGCTCTAATCATTCTGCCCTCTGTTCACCCTTCCCCTCGGCCTGCCTTTTCCTGGGGCCCCACCTGCCTGTCTTGCTGTTAACATCGAAGGACAAATGCAGTCCTATATTTCAAAGTCATCTGGCAGATCTGATTAATTTTGGAAATGAACAATGCAAAGATTCATCAAAACTTTCAGGTATGAGCAGCCATAAACAAAACCAGAGCACGGAGCACTATTTATTTATTAAAACTGTAAATTGAAGGGAAACGGGCTATTTATTTTGCACAATGTCTTCCACAGAAGTAATTGGCTCATTAATCACACCCTCACTGTGGTCACGTTTGGAAGGTCAGGCTCACCAGGGAAATGAAACGGGGGGTGGTGTTTACAGCTCTGGCAGCATGTGGAGCCCCATGAGGCTGGCTCCTGGGGACCGTGTCACATCCCAGGGAGATTCTATATCATGCGAAGGCGGCCAGGCAATTGGGAGGTGGTGTGGCATAGTGGCTGGAGGTTCCCTGGGGGCTCAGCAGTAAAGAATCAGCTTGCAATGCAGGAGATGCAAGAGACATGGGTTCCATCCCTGGGTAGGAAAGATTCCCTGGAGGAGGGCATGGCAACCCAGTCCTGTATTCTTGTCTGGAGAATCCCATGGACAGAGGACCCTGGTGGGCTCCGGTCCATAGTGTCACAAAGAGTCGGACATGACTGAGCGACTGAATACAGGCACGTGCTGGTGAAGGGATTCAGTTATACCAGGGGCATTTCCATGGCCAGGAACTGAAGATGGATGAAATGTGAGTAGAACATCTCAGGTGAGCAGAAGGTATTAGGAAAAACAACCTCCATGCTCCTCTTTGCTCAAGGGATCACTTCCTTGGATAGTCCCTTTAGTAGTTCAATCCCTTTTGGAAATCTTGGTGCTGCTCGCCAAGGAACCCAGGGGCGGAATTTGAGTGCACTCTTCAGACACAGCACAGCGCCCCCTAGGGGCTATTGTGAGGGTGGCGGCAGCAGGAAGCAAACGTCACCTAGAAGAGGACAGGGAGAGGTGGGGGCGGGGAGCCAAGACTGGTTCTGAATTTAGGCCACTGGGCTCAGCTGCATCTCTCGCCAGGAGTGGCTCCTCCTGGGAGAAGGTTCTGTGCCATGGACTGGATTCTAGGTGTTTTCTACAAAAAAAGCTGTGTCACAAGCCGGATCTGCTTATGCTTTGCTGGGCCCAGTACAAAATAAAGATACAGAGCCCCTTGTTCAGAAATTGCCAAGACGGTGACAGCAGAGTATCAGACTAAGCTGGGGCTGGAGGTGGCTGGAGGGGACTCTGAGCTCAGGGTCCCAGGCCACACAACCATGAAGCCACCTCTGGCCTTAGCTTCTCCCTGTGGGGGCCAGGGATGGGTCTGGACCCCCTCTTCTGGGTACAGTGATGAGAAGGTTTAACAGAGAGAAGAGGCATTATGTGATGACGATCTTTAAAGTCTGGCTCCCAGGTGTGACCACACTGTGTAATCTGAAAAAATATCCACATTAGGGCTAATGCCCCCAAGGCCCTTTTTGGCCAATCAGTTGGTAAAGCACCGAGGAAAGACAGAGTTCCTGTCTGTGGGCAGAGAGATGGACTGAGGCCAGAGCCAGGCAGTGGGGGTCTTGTTGGATCGGGACCTGGAGGTGTGCCCACTGCCTTCCCTTCTCTCCTCTTGGGTGCCAAGGGCTGGAGAGTGAGCAGGGCTGAGCACACAGTTTTGGGTGACTCTGTCCCGCCCTTACTTCCCCATCATGAAGAAAGCAAGCAAAGCCAGACTCAAGGCCAGGGAGTTTCTGTCTTGCCTCAGAACTCCCTTGGATCTCTTGTCTGCATTTAGAAAGAGATGACGAGAATAAAAGGGCTCTGATTTCCAGTAGCCTCTGCCTCACAGGCACCATGTTAAGTAGCTAAATCATGGCAGCCTCGTTCCTGTAAAAAGACTTTTGAAGCGTGGACAGAAATAACTTTCCCATTTGGGGTCAGGGTGTGTGTGTGTGTGTGACATACTGCATGCGTGTGCACACATGGCTGTATGAAGCCTATGCATGTGCATGCAAACATGGACGGTGCAAACGCATGCCTCCTTGTTACTTGTGTGCACAGCAGTTTTAGGGATTGTGTGTGGGTTCACACATAATTGAAGGTCTGTGCATGAGTAGACTCTGATGTCTGAAATCTTTACACCCTGCTTCTGGCAGTCATCTTGTTTGCTGTAAAGAGCAGGGGCAAGAGTTAGCAGCACGTGAGCTGGTTGGGTCTGGGGTGAGGGGGGCTGTCTGTGGCCCTGTCTGTGTCACGGCCACATCAGAGCTCCATGGGGTGGGTCCGCTGCCTCTGTTCACCAGCATCCCTCTGTCCTCCGCTTGCTTTGGCTTCCCCTCTCAACCTCAGCACGCACAGGCTCTGGCTCACTCAGCCCTCTGGAGCTCACCTCTGTGTGTGGCCGTGGCTCCTGGCCTTCTTCACCAACTGTGTCACGGTGCCAGTTTGCAGGCAGAACATGATCAGCCCAGCTCACCGTCTTGTGTTGTCATCCATCCCTGACCAGTCTGGATCCTGCCCGCAGGTCAGGTCCGATCAGCTATGGCGGGGGCTAGTCATGGTACAAGTGGGGTCACTGCTGGGGCTGTGGTTGGGACAGTTTTCCTTAGAAGTGCATGGACACAAAGGGCCATGATGAACATCCCAGGTCCTTCATCAAAGCCTCTGTCATCTGTTCAGGACCTACCCTGTGGAGGCCGGGACGCCTGGGCTGCCCCACAGGCAACACTTGCTTGGCAAAGTGGACTCAAGGGAAGGCAGCCTTCTGGGGCCTGAGGTCTGCTCTTCACCCTCCTCTGCTCCCCTGTTAGGAGTTAAATTGCGCTCCCTACTCATATGTTGAAGTCTTGACTTCAGAATGTTACCTTGTTTGGAGATGAGGTCTTAACCAAGGTACTGATGCTAAAATGAGGTCATTAGGATGGACATTAATCCAGTACAAATGGTGTCCTTATAAGAAAGGGAAATTTGTAAACAAGACACAGGGAGAAGATGGTTATTTGACAGCTAGGGAGCAAGGCCTGGCAAACCCCCTTTTGTCACAGCCCTCGGGGGAATCAACACTGCCAACACCTTCATCTTGGACTTCTGGGTGTGAAACATCACACTTCTGTTGTTTAAGCCACCTGGTCTACGGTATTTTGTTATAGAAGCTCTAGCAAACTAGTACACACACCAAGAAAACTTCCCAAAAAGAAGGGAAGAAGCCATTGGACACCACCGTCCCTAGAGGGTGGACTAGGGCTCCAGACGTCCAGTGAGGGTGACAGCCAGGAGGCCAGGCCTTCTTGCACTCACAACCACCCTTGTGTGTAAGGCCCCTAACCTGGGTGCTTCCGACACCTGGCCCCTGCACTCACCGCAGGAGGAAGCTCTGAGTCTGGTATCTTAACTAGGTGTTTACCATCTTTGGTAAGACCCACTGAAGGCCAGGAAAAAATCGCATCCATTTGCATTTCAGAAAGATTCCTTGAAAACTAGTGTGGAAGGGAGGGGAGATGGGAATGGAGGAAGGCTGGAGATGGGGAGGCAGGCCCTCGTGCGTGATGAGGGGCCCCCAGAGGGGATTTGGGGGCTGTTGAAGAGGCATCACTGCCACGATAGACTGACAAGATATGGGAGTGAGGAGCGGGGAGGTTAGAGGCAGAGGACTCTGGTGTGAGTGCCTGGAGGAGGGCGGTGCTGATCACCTGGGTGGGCCTGGAAGGATGAGTGACAGGTCTGTTTTTCTGCACGTCAGATGAGCACTGTCCAAGGGACAGCCACCCAGCTGCCCGGGGCCTGTCAGCAGCAGAGACTGGACCTGGGGCACAGAGGAGAGGTCCAGGCACAGATGGGGATTTGAGTATCACTGTGTCATGGGTGGGAGCCCTTGTGCAGAGGGAGTGGCTGTGAGCTGCTTCTCCCAGGAACAGGGCTAGAGACGGGCACTCAAGAGGTGATTGGGGCGAGCACAGAAGGGATGGGGGTGATGACACGGGGAGGGAGGAAACACACAGGGGGAAGCCGGCCACCTACAAGCCAAGGAACCCCTGAGGCTTCTAGATGCTCGGGAAGAGGCCTGGTCCCGATTCTCCTCACAGCTCTCAGAAGGAGCCAGCCCAGCTGACACCCCGACTTCAGACTCCTCGCCTTCAGAACCGTGTGATGACAGCTGTTTAAGCCACCCAGTATGTGGCACGTTGCTGCCCCTGGAAACTAATGACCATGATTCATGGAAGGAGTTAATGGTCTCAGCAGCTGGACGTAGCAGTTGCTGACACAAGTCTCACTGCTGAGGGCCTGAGCCGTGGACAGCTTTGGGAGGTGAAGGCGGTGGCTTCCAGAGAGCAGTGTGGTGCGAAGCCCAATGGCTGACGAGCCTTCCTGGTTTCTCAGGATGAAGGACTAAGGTGTCTTGTGGCGGCAGAGGGAACCCTCTCTCTGGAGGTGACCCTGAGGTCTCGTCTCCCTGGGCCCCGCAGAGAAAGCTGGCAGCTTGCACAACAAGCTCCCACTGTCTGCAGGCCTTAAAGCCTCGTTTCTCAGGCATGGGAGCAGGGAGGGCAAATACAGCCACGTCTTGGGCTCCAAGTTCAGAGGAGCCAGGCCTGAATCTCCACCAAATGACTGCAACACCCCTTTTCTTAATCAATGGTATTTTATTGTCAGTTATAAATATTTTCCACGTGTCCCCTATTTACAGTTGCAAAATAGTTTATGATATTATACCCTCACCCGCCATTCGGCATCTTTCTATAAACTCCATGAAAATTGAATAGGAAATACAAAGCTCTTTTGGGGGCCCACCAACCTGGTTCCCCAGGCTCCAAACACCCCCACACGGACAGCAGGCAGCGTTGCAGCAGGTGCTACACAGTAGCAAAGGGGCGGGGCGTGGGGGCAGCTCCTGGCGGGGTCAGGAGGCCAGGCTCCTCAGGACGTTGGTGATGCTCCAGTGCTGGCCCGAACACCTCTGCAGCACCAGCTGGAAGCCGAACTCCGCTTCGTTGTTCTCCTGCAGCTCCAGACAGCGCTTGGACTTGCGGTTCTGAATGGGGCCTCCCTAGGAGCCAGGGTGGAGAGTGGGGTCAGAGGGTGTGGGGGAGCCTCAGGCCCAGTGGCTGGTGGGGATTACTTGTGGGTGCAGACGCGTGGGATCCTGGGAGGCTGCAGGAGGTCAGCATGCCCACAGAGCCTGAGGCTCCCCATCTCCAGGTGCTGGTTTCCTCCCCGAGATAGAACCCGTGCCTCTGTTTTCTTCACAGGGCCCTAGTCTTTTGATAGGAAAGAGGACAGAAATGCGCCAGCCCAACTTCCATCTACCTAGCTGCATGTGGCATGCTGGTTTGCTTCTATTGCGCCTGCCATGGGGGCTGGGCCCTGCTCCCCATTTGTTTTGCAAATCCTAGTTCCTTGGGACCACCCCATGATTGACCTGAATGTGAGCATCACCAGAGGCCCAGGACCTTCTGCTTTTAGGGTCCTTGCTCCCAACTGAACCTCTGGAGTAATCAGTGCTGGCCTCAACCAAACCCAGGCTCCTAGATCCTGTCTTACACTCTGGACTCGGTCAGCCCTGGGTATGCGTGGTTTCCCTCTATGCTGCTGATGTCTCAGAATGTTCTGTAGCCACGCAGACTCAGTTTATGCTCAAAGCCCTTGAAAGAAGGGAAGTTCTGCTTCTTAAAGCAGGTCTACAGCAGTAAAAAAGAAACCTCCATTTTTGCTTTTAGTGAGATCCTTGCAGGCCTTGGACACTCTGAGGCTGCTGGTTGGCACCGGGGTGAAGGTCCAGACTCTCGGAGTATCTCTGAGTTTCATGAAAGATGTGCTCAGCCCGACTTTGGCCTCCCAAGCAGTCAGGCTCTTATAAGTTGGCCTGGAGCTTCATGGTACTGGAGTATATGGACTCCAGTATATGGAAACTCACTTTCCCCCAGAATCTACTCCTCCTGTGCTTCCCATCTCAGCAATAACCAAGCATTTCCACTGAAACCTCTGCTTCTCCCCAGTAATGATTAGGCACCAAGTCCTACCAATTCCTTCTGATACCCTGTGATGACCCCCTAATCCCCATCCACCACATCTGCCCTGGTTCAGGCAGGTGTCACCTGGACAACTCCACCAGTCTCCTAACTGACCCCCCTCCACAAGCAGGGCTCTGTAGTGCACCCCCAGCTGCCCCCATGCCCATCCCAGTGAACCGCACCCTGTGATAGAGGGGGACACACTCCTCTTCTGTAAGGAAGCCATCCCCTTGGCCACTTTGTCCCCATGGTGACCACTGACACCTCAAGAGAACACTGAGACTCAGTGCTTCCAACCACCTGGGAAATGAGCAGCATCTCCTGCAGCTGAGTGTACACAGCCCTGAGACCCACCGATCCCATGCCCAGGCAGGCATCCAGAAGTGTCTGCACCAGTTCTGAAGCATGGTTTATAAAAGCTCCAACCTGGACACCACCCAAATGTCCATCAATAGTACAATGGACAAATAACTTGTGGTTATTCACATAACTTGTACTCAGCCTTAAAAATGATCAAACCCGAGCTCCATCCATTAAGGACAAATCCTACAAATACAATGCTAGCAAAAGAAGCCAGACAAAGAACACATACACAATTAGACTTACACATACTTTCCAAACAGACAAAATAAGACCACAGACTCAGAGTCAGGGGTGGGTATCTCGAGGAGGGGGGAGTGGGAAAATGTAGACCAAAGGGTGCTTCTTGGGAGTGGGGCGTGTGCTATTTCCTGACCTGGCTGGCGGCTACCTAAATGCCGGCTTTGTTTTAAATTATTGAGTTGAACATTTACTTTGGTATGTATGTTTGGATGGTTCTATCTGCATATGTTATTCTTCAGCTAAAAAAAATTAAAACAAAAATCCAGCTCTCTCAGAGGGAATTTGAACAGCAGGTGAAGGAGCCAGGGTGGCAGAGGAGGGTAAGGAGTGTGTATTATATGTGTGTCTGGGAGGGGCTGTGGGACTCCCTATTTCCTGTGTGTGGGAGATGGCCCGGGGACTGCAAACCTCCTTAGAAGCATTCGAGGGAGCAAAGCAGTGTCTCCCCGTGTGCCCCGACCCCAGCACCTCCCCCGAGGAGAGTAGGGACTCACTGATCCCGAGAGTGGAGAGACAGCACAACAGAAGCAGCTCGCCTGGGGCCCAGAGGTGCAGCCAGAGAGAAGCCCCCAGGCTCGGGCTCTGAGGGGCCGAGGGACGATGGGCCACCGGGCCAGGGCTCGGGACGGCCCCTGGGTCCCTGTGCTGGAAGAGATGTGACGGCTGAGTGAGCCCTCCTGGCTGGGCACTCTTCTCTGGGCCGTTCCGTCTTGGGAGAATTCTCCTCCACTGAAGGAAAATTGTTGTCTCAGGGGCAACCAGCAAGGGGCCCCAGCCTGTGCCCTGAGGTTTCCAGAGGCAGGTGGGCCCCTTCTTCTTCACCATAGGGGAAGATGGGGCCCACAGTCCCCCTTAGTTCCATAATCTACCAGGTGAAACATTTCCAGTTCCTTGTGAGACAATCCGGTTTCATTTTCCCACCCTGGTTGCCCTTCCGTGGACAAACCCCAGTAGTTGTGTATCGCTCAGAACTGACCACGGAGCAGAGGGTCCCCACCTCGTCTCCACTGGACAAGAGGCTCCTAGGACATAGCCAAGGAATCTGCTCTTCGGCGGCCACACCACGCTCCCGAGCCCTGCCTGGGTGACTTTGTCGGCCAGCCTCAAGTAATATCTTCAGAAGCTGTGCTCCACCTTGGGTCCTCTCCCTGTCCCTCAAAGTCTTGGCTTTTGAATCCAGAGGAATCCCTTGTGACACCTGCTCTAAGCGAGGCCAGCCAGTCACTCCACCAGGCTCAGGGTTCCGAGGCCTGAGCGCTCTGCTGCCCACACCCAGGCTGGGTCTAGTGCTTTGTGGGCCTGGGCCAGCCCCCACTGATCCTCCTGTATCCCCGGCAGCCTGGTGGGATGTCTTATACCATGAGGCTGGAGGAGAGCTCAGGCAGGATGGGAATGAAACCAGCCCAGCTCTCTAATCACGAGGTCTGCTGATGATTCAGGTGGTGAGACAGAGGAGAGGCGTGGACAAAGATGCTTCTGCCTGGGGCAAGCTTCTCTGCCCTTCTGCTTCCTTTCTCTCCAGGGCCAGATGGTAACTTTGGTCCTGATGACTGAAAAATGAGCAGAAGGATCGATGGGCAACCCCTTTAACAGCTATAACACAACAGATGGGTATGAAGCTATTCACGGTGTCAGGACTGGGGCTCCAGAAAAAGTGCACAACAGGCAGAAAAAGGGGCTGATGAGGATTCTGACAGCTCAGGATGTCCTCGAGGCCAGGACAGGCCTTGCCAACCATGAGGCTGCTTCACCAAGCCCAGACCACTGAAGGAGAAACTTGTTCAAAACAGAGGCGTCCATAGCCCTCTCCTTTCCTGCCAGCCACTCGGGCACATTCTAAACCTTCCTCAGGGGCACCATGCCAAGGCCCAGAGAGGGAGGTAGGACAGAGGTCTTTGAGAAGCAGAGTGTTCTTTCGGAGACTCAAATATGGCATTTCCCAGGCCCTAACCTAACCCAGGCGCGCTCTCAGCACCCAAGACACAGGAAGCGTGGTGACCCTGAGGCAGAAACAGTCTGCACGGCCTCTGGGAAGGCTGTGGGAGAAATGCAGTCAGGCCAAGAGCAGGGCTGCAAAGGAGACACAGCCTCAGGGAGGCATCTGGACCTGAGGGTGGAGAATGAGGCCAGGAGAGCTCTCTCCCCAGAGGCTTTGAAGGAGAATCTTCCAGAACAGAGTAGTAAGGCCACCTTGGGGGCCTGGTATACGTCTTGGGACATATGTGGGCTGTGGAGAGAGGAGCCAGCCCACTCTCTGATGTGCAGCTGTGCTGGTCACTGGCCAGTCTCCCTCCTGTCTTCCTTCCCAGACCTCAAGCTCTGTCACTGAGCAAACCCTGGAATCTCACCCCATTCCTGGGCAAGTTCGATTTGCCACAATTGCGGAGACTCCTTTTCTCTATTCAGTCCCTTCACAGTGAGCTCAGCACCTTTGGGGGCAGCCTGGTGGGGCTGCTATCCTTACCTCTACCTGCAGGCTCTGCCCTGAGATAGAAGTAGTGATGGTCAGGGCTCTTTCCCTGCATTAAGTGCTTCACACACTGTTTCAAGCATTCCTCACAATAACGCTGAGCAGTGGAGGTAAGAATTGTCCCCATTTTGTAGAACTGGAGACTGAGGCCCAGAGAGTTGGGCCACATGGTCAGTCGGTGGCAGAGTCAGGCTGGGAGTCTGCCGCCTTTACTGTTCCCCACCAGGCTGGGGGCCAGACGCTCCCCTCCATTCATCCCTGCCCAGGCCTGTTGGTGAACTAGACTGAGAGCTGCTGGTGCGCCACAGCTTGGGGTGGAGGAAGGCCACCCGTTGAGCCCCAGGGGCTCTGGAGTCAGGTTGATCTCATTCTTTTGAGAGTTCTCTGCAAAGACGTGATTCATCGCTCTATCCATCCATCCAGTATTTAATGAGTGCCTATCACATGCTGGGAACACTTACTGGCCACTGACACATACCAGTGACTACACAGGAGGAGAACTTTGTCTTTGTGGAGACTGTATTCTAGGGGGAAGACAGAACAGTAGATTCTTTACTGTGTTCAAGGTGCTAAGATTATGCACAAAAATGGACAACAGTGCTGCGGATTGGATGTGTCCCCTACAAATTCATGTGTTGAAGCCCGGATCCCCAGCGTGATGGGAGGTAGGGCCTTTGGGAGGGAATTAGTCCCAGGGGTGGAGCCCTCCTGATGGAATTAGTGCCCTTATAAGAAGAGACGCAGGAGAGAGGGTCTCTTTCTCTGGGCCACGTGAAGACACAGTGAGAAGGTGGTCCTGTGAAAGAGGGTTCTCACCAGACACCAAATCTGCTGGCACCTTGATCCTGAACTTTCCAGCCTCCAGAATGGTGAGTAATAAATTGTTGTTCAAGGTTCCCAATCACTGGTCTTCTTTTTATACTAGCAGCCCAGATAGACTAAGTTCAGCAGGTTGGGAGGATTCGGGAACTGCCGTGAGCAGGAGGCAGGCAGCAGCAGCGGGAGATGCTTGGGGGTGATCCTGAGAAGGTGCGAGCTGGGCGAGGCATGAGGGAGGAAAAAGGGAGTCGAGGTGCATCGGGGAGCCTTGTGCCCCAGAATGAAGCTCCTGCACCCACAGAGGCCTGCTGTGTGCAGGGAACAACATGGGCTCGGGGGAGGAGAGGACACCCAGGAGCTGAGAGAGGGGCAGGCTGTGTGAAGGGACTTTGGCTCTTCGTCTGGTGACAGGACTGGCGACTGCGGGGTGGGACGACACGCTCGCCGGGTCCTTTGGGCTGCTGGGTGGCATGTAGAGCACGGGCGTGGGGGAGCGGGGAGGAAGGAACCAGGACCACCTGTTAGCAGGTTCTCAACCTCACCAGAGAGCCCCTGCCAGCCCTGCCCTCGGGGGAGGGCGAAGTTGCTTGGTTCACCAGTCCAGTCATCTAAATTATTTGTTTAATACTTACAACTACAGGATCTGGAAACACACAATACTTTTAATTAAAGAATTTAAATAAGGGCAATTAAACCTGGCAGGAGAGAGGCCGCAGCACACAGAGAGCTTAATTGGAATGGAAACCAAGTTAAGTATGGAAACAGCGTTAAAAAAAAAAAAAAAAAAGGAAAGCTGAATGTATGGAATTAAGAAGGCTAATAATAATTCCTAGAGCTGGGTTCCCAGCCCCCAGCCTAGCTCCTTCTTCATCCAAGCCTCTCTGGCGTAGAGACTAGAATGGGCATCAGAGTTGGGATGAGTGGAAGCAAGAACATGGGACTCTGCTCCCAGCTCTCCCTGGCTGTAACACTGGTAAGTGGCTGAGCCATCCTGGGCTTCAGTCTTCTTGTTTATAAAAGGTACCAGAGGACCGTGGGGGTACAGACACATGGAGTGCTGACTATGGGCCCGGTGAGGCACGTGGTACTATGGTCCATGAGCTCCTTGGGCTGAGGTGCTGAGGAGCCGACTCCAGATTTCACAGCCACGCACCTCCTCTCTGCCTGTGTGCCCAGGTGTGTGTCTGTGGCAGGTGACTAACCTGCCCAGTTCTTCCTGGGGATGTGGGCAGGGCAAATGGATTAGACAGCCCCTGCAGGGCTTTGTGACATCCTCGATCACTGGGCCCCACCTTCTGACCCACACAGGCCTGGTGTGTGCAGGGAACAGCATGGGGCTGGGGGAGAAAATGAGGCCCGAGAGCTAAATGAGGCCCGAGAGCTAATGTGAATGGACTTTGGCTGTTCATCCCATGACAGGACTGGCCACCGCGGGGTGGAACTGACATGCTAACCAGATCGGGTGGGGGAGGTGGGGAAGGGGGAAGGAAGCGCCTTTTTAAGCTGCTTGTGCCCCACTCCAGTACTCTTGCCTGGAAAAGATTTTCCATGGAGCCTGGTAGGCTGTAGTCCATGAGGTCGCTAAGAGTCAGACACGACTGAATGACTTCACTTTCGCTTTTCACTTTCATGCACTGGAGAAGGAAATGGCAACCCACTCCAGTGTTCTTGCCTGGAGAATCCCAGGGACGGAGGAGCCTGGTGGGAGGCCATCTATGGGGTCGCACAGAGTCAGACACTTAGCAGCAGCAGCAGTGCTTTTCACAGCGGCCGGTGCTGCTGGTCCAGGGGCAATACTTTGGGGACCACAAGCAAACCGTGATCCTCTCTGGGGAAAGGATGAGGCTTGCCTTATCACCCCGAGCTGGAGCACCTGGAGCAGCTGAGCTCAGGCTGCTCTCGCGCTTGCAATCAAGGTGTTTCCAAGGAGGCTGCATGAAGACTGAATCCTGTATTCCCGAGACTGCTTCTTTCAGAGCTGTTTCCACTTTTCGTTCTAATTAGTTTTCCATGGGCAAGTGGCCCAGTGGGTCTTTGGCTGTAAGCACAGTGGACGTGGGAGTTTCCAGGTTAAGTCATTAATGATTAACAATCAAATAATTCAAAGCATGGGTGGGATGTTAGTGCTAGTTAAAGAAATCCTGAGATTAAGCCTTTTTTGTAGAGGAAAGTAGTTAAAAAGTGCTTTGGTGTTTGTTGTTCTTACAGGAGACGCACTTGTCCCTGAGAGAGATTCTGCTTGGGGTTTGCTCTGAGGTCTGTTGGACTGAAAATGGGGTCATGGCAATGTCAAATGCAAAAGGAAAGGTGGAGGAGTCTCCAGCAAGATGGTTGGAGGGAGTTTGCTGAGGAAGCAGGAATACAGCCAGTTCACACACATCTACATCTGGCCTGCCAGGGAGACCCTAGCCCCACACTCCTACTACAGCAATCCACGGGTTCTCTAGAGACAGACAAAGCCTCCTTGGCATTAAGGTTTAAAGCATGGGCCCTGGAGGCAGAATCCTGATTTGACCTCGGACAAATACTATAATCTCTCTGTGCCTCAGTTTCCTCATCTGTAGAATGGGGATATGAAGCACCTGATGGCAACATCATGAGGATTAAGTGATATTTATACAGCAGCTACAGTAGTACCTGGTGCACAGTAAGAACCACGTGAATGTCTGACACATAAAATTTAAAATCCCACCCACAGGTTCCTTGGGGGCTCAATGGTAAAGAATCCACCTGCCAATGCAGAAGACACAGGTTTAATCCCCAGTCTGGGAAGATCCCACATGCCTCAGAGCAACTAAGCCCCTGAGCCACAATTACTGAGCCTGAGCTCTAGAGCCCAGAAGCCACAACTACTGAGGCTGCACAACCTAGAGCCCGTGCTCCACAAGAGAAACCACCGCGATGAGAAGCCTACACATCGTAACCAGAGAGTAACCCCCACTTGACGCACCGAGAGAAAAGCTGGTGCAGCAATGAAGACCCAGCACAGCCAAGAATAAGTAACTAACTAAATGAAAATTTAAAATAAATAAAATTCCCCCCAGGTCTGAACAGTGAGGTACTGAGCCTTCACACCTGGTCCTGGCTCCTGATCTAAAGCGCTGACGGCCATAAACTAAAAATAACTAAGAAAATATTCAGGGCCTAAATAAAGCTTTGTCAGTCCTTCAAAACTGGATGGTGCTACACTTGCCCCTTCATGTGACATGGAAATGAAAAGCTGCTTTATTCCAGAGCCACAAAGAAACACCCGATTATAGTCTTTTCTTCTCAGTACAAAAGGTTCTCCAAGTTGGACTTCCCGACAGCGCCTGGGGATTGGAGCAGGAGAAAGTCAAGGACTCCTCCTCCTTGCGTGCTGGGAAATTCTTTGGCAGAATCAGTGGTGCTCCCTGGGAAATGTGCTCTGCAAATAAGTTCTTTTTGGAGTGAGTTACTGATCTTGCATCAAATTATCAAATTAGATCCCACAATCAGAACAAGTGGTCTGTGGCCAGGCTCTGCGCTCAGCTCTCTTCCAGGCAGTCTCTGCAGGCTCTCGAAATGGTTTCTCTCCTGGCCTTAACGGTCATCTCTGCTGTTATCCTTGATGCTTTCCATTTGGAAAAGGCATTAAAAAGCCTTTTAAAGCCCTTGCCTCTGAGCTGAGAATGAGGCAAGACTGGGGGCTGAGATGGGAGGACAGCCCACCAGTGGGAAGGCTGCCCTGTGCACTGAACGGGCCTTGCTTGTGTTTCTATCAAAGAACCCAACGGCCCACGGGGATGACAGCGCATCTCAGAGCCTGGGGCAGCATGAAATATGGTCAGAACACACTGACATCTCATCAGAGCCTCTTGTTTTAACAAATATTCACACAAATTGCTACTCCCTTTCATACAGTATGCATACTTGTTGTAGTAAAGATCATTTCCACCTTCCTCTCCCAAATCTGAAGCTATAGGAAGAGTAAGCTGGAGCAGCCTGCTTCAAGCATGGCTGTGTATCACAGCTGGATGCACTACCCTCTAAAAATGTTCTTGTAGGGATTTTCCAACTAAACTGAGCCCTTTGACTACAATGTTCAAATGTCCTTGAAATACTGTAGGACAAGTTTTTTTTTCAGCATGCATACATGCATGCAAGGTGGAGTTGTTGAGGGCAGAGTTCATCTTTGGATCTCCCACAAATCTGTATCGAGATCTGGGACACAGAATATTTGTATTAGTATTTGTGAATTTTTAGAAAGGATTCTTTCATTTAATTGACAGCATCCTGGGGTATCTCTTCTATTTCAGGCTTTCAGTTAGGTGCTAGAGACATTGAAAGTGTAAGATAGCCCATCCCTCCAGTCTATTAGTTGATGGGAGAAAGAGTTATGGAGAAAAATAACAGATAAACAATTCCATAAAGTGGGATAATGATGACCCTCATAGCAGCCCATTTTCAAGTTCATGGTGCTTCTTAGTAAGGTGGGCCCAGTTGGGGCTTCTAGATAGAAAAAGCCCTTTTCTGGCATTAGGAGCTTAGAATTATAGAATGTCAGAGTTGGCAAGCCCTGAGAACCATCCAATCCAACTCTACTTGGGGCTGTGACACCATTGATGGCCTACTGAGTGGTTCTCTGAGTCCACCTCTTCCTTGAATGGCCAATTTCACGTCCAGCCATCTCTATGAGAAAGCTGCTCTGTAAATTGCCCTTGTATCCCCCTCCAGCTGCTCCTCCCTCGGAGCTACCTAGGACAAGCCTGTTCTCTTTGCCTACAGAAACCCTTACGATATTTGAGGGCGGAGATCATCCATTCCTGAGGTCATTCTTGCTTCAACTATGCATTCAAATAGAGTTTAAGGAAGCTGAAACTTAAAGGACACACATCGTAACAGCCTTCCTAGGGCATGAATCCCCTCAATAACATCTTGGAGAGAGGACTTGGCATTTGCTTACCATTCAAAGTAACAGTGATGGGGGGTGGTGGGGAGGATGGGTGCCTCACTGCCCCTGAGAGGCAGTCCATTGCTTTGGTGCCACAAAGTTCTCCTGTGTAGTGACCTAATACCTGCTTCCTCCCTCTCCTTCTATTGGTCCGGGGTACTTATTAGATGCCTCTTTCACTGACACTGTGTCGCCTAACCCCAGAATCCCCCAGATATCAGTATGTGGGGTACTCTGAGAAGGTTAAAGTCTTATGCACGTGTGTGTGCTGAGTTGCTTCAGTCATGTCCGACTGTTTGTGACCCTACGGACGGTAGCCTGCACAGTTCCTCTGTCCATGGGGTTCCCCTGACAAGAATGCTGGGGTGGTTTGCCATGCCCTTCTCCGGGGGATCTAGCCTGTGTTTCTTATGTCTCCTGCATTGGCAGGCAGGTTCTTTACTACTAGTGACACCTGGGAAGCCCTAAAGTCTTACACCTAATGTATATGAGTCTATAACCCCAGGACATCATCAGTTTAAGAAATTCTTTAATTCTAGATGAGTCACAAGTTAGAAAAATCATGAAGGAACAACTACCACTTCTGATGTTAATGAAGTCTCGTCCTTGTTGACACGGGAAATGTTGGCTGTTTAGAGATGGGTGCTCACTGACTTCTTCAAACTCAGAGCCTGGGGTGGCCCTCAATTCATAATCTCCCCTCACAACCACCTCCATTTAATTCATCACTACTTCCGATAAACTGATGAACTGTCTCTCAATGTTCTCCCCAACAGTTGCCTGGTCCCATGCCCCCATGGCAACCTCATCCATCCCTTTTCTCACAGGGATGATGAACAGCCTCCTACTTTCTTCTCTGTCTTCCATTCCACCTTGCACTCTGCTGCCAGAGAGATTCAGACCACATCATGTCAATCTAAAGCTTATTGAACCTCTCCTGTGAAAAGTGAAGTGAAAGTGTTAAGTCGCTCAGTCTTGTTTAACTCTTTGTGACCCCATGGGCCTGCCAGGCTCCTCTGTCCATAGAATTCTCCAGGCAGGAATACTGGAGTGGGTAGCCATTCCCTTCTTCAAGGGATCTCCTGACCCAGGGGTCAAACTCAGGTCTCCTGCATTGCAGGCATATTCTTTACCATCTGAGCCACCAAGGAAGCCCATGAACACTTCTAGTTCCTCTCTTGGCTTCTAAGGTAAAGTCAAACCTCTTGGGCTTAATTTTCAATGACCATTACCTGCCTCCAAACTGACTCTGTGTCTCATCTCTCCCATACCCCAATTCTAAATTCCACCCACACCAACACTGAATTTCTATTCCTCAGACACACCCTGCCTTTTCCTGCCTTTGCCCGTGCTGAGCCTCTACATGGGCCGTTCATTTCTACACCTGGGAAGTATCCTGCAACTTTCAAGATCCAGATCAAACATGTCTCGAATGTGAAGCCATGCCTGAGCTGTGCAGACAGAGCCTGTCACCCTGGGCTTCCAGAACACTGTATCCCCCTCATTTCTGCTCTTGCCATCCACTTTTGTTATGTGTTTACACACCCAAGAGCTCCTCCAGGGCAGAGGCCGTGTCTGATTCATATCTGCATCCGTCCTGCCCAAGCACTGTGCTCAATAAATGTTTATGAATGACTGAAGGAAAGAATGTTCATCACTGGAAAACTGCTCATCAGAGCCCTGTACATCAGCGTTGCTGAGAGATGTTTTCATCAAATGTGGTTTCTCAGTGTCAGTATCTGATGCTGTTCTGATTTGTCCTGAAGCACTGGAAATTCAGAAGAGCGTGCAGGGGTTAGAGGACAGGCATTTTATTTGTTAAACAGAAAGGCAGGCTGTGAGATGGAACACTAAGATATGCAAATACTATCTTCTCTGTAGGAGAAACTGGGAGAATCACACTTGATTATTTTGGAATTAATTCAGCCTAAATGTCTGTGGAGTTTAAATGCAGCCTTCAGGAGAGTAAATAATGCAGAATGTGAAAGTGAGGAGATTTGAAATGCACCAGTAAAATCTTTCAGCCCAAATTTTGCACCAGAACATTTTAGTTGGTAGCTGCTGCTGCTGCTAAGTCGCTTCAGTCGTGTTCGACTCTGTGCGACCCCAGAGACGGCAGCCCACCAGGCTCCACCGTCCCTGGGATTCTCCAGGCAAGAACACTGGAGTGGGTTGCCATTTCCTTCTCCAGTGCATGAAAGTGAAACGTGAAAGTGAAGTTGCTCAGTTGTGTCCGACTCTTTGCGACCCCATGGACGGCAGCCCACCAGACTCCTCCGTCCATGGGAGTTTCTAGGCAAGGGTACTGGAGTGGGGTGCCATAGTTGGTAGAATCCCCTTGTAATTTGCAGAGATTAAAACCTGTTGCAAGAAAATTAGCCCAAGCCACAACTTTAATCATTTAAGAGGCTCCCAACTTCCTCTGGCTTCGTCAACAGTAGCTGCTAAACAGCAAGGGCTTGAGGACAGATTCCAGGATGCTTGATAAATATTGATCATTTTGCATGAAACAAAAATTTCACAAACATTAATTTTTAAATATCAAGTGAGAGTGGCTGCACTGGGTTTGCAAATTAGGGATTTAAAAATATTATTTCCAAACAGTTCCCTTGGTAGAAGGATCAAAGAGGTGATGCCAGAGTGCCCTGGAGTTCTAATTAGATTTATGTATAAGGAGCGAAAAACTGCCCGGTCCTCAGGGCTGCTCATGCTAACATGGCCTGCTTTTGTCACGGTGTCCCTTCAAGCATGAGTGTGTGGGGCTGCCTGTTCAAGGCTGTGTGTGTGCTGAGATGAGTGAAGGACGGAGCTGGATTTTGGAGGAATATTCCTTTCTCTGCCCAAGTCAGAAAAAGGCAGATGAGATGAGAGCCAGCTGGGGCACAAAGGCCTCTGGATCTGGGCATGGGTGGGAAGGCCATCTGTCTGTGAGGGCTGGAAAGGAGCTGGACGTGTCTGTATGCAGGGCTGGGATGTCAAAGCAGCCCAAGTTCAGATTCAAACTGCATGAGGCTAGGCACAGAGAGGCCAAGGCCCCACAGACAGTCTAAGCTCTATTCCCCTGGTGATTCTGGAGCTTCTGGGAGGAGCAAGGACTTGGAAGAGGCCAGGGAGCTCACTTCAGTTCAGTTCAGGGGCACTCATAGCCAGTGACACACAGTTCCCAGAATGGCAGGTGCCTGGCTGGGCTCTGACTTCTTCATGGCATTCCAGGGCAACCTGGGTCCTCTCCTCCTCCCTCTCCCAGTGCGTTGAAGCAGCGTGCCTGCCCATCCCAGGACCCCCAGCCACACCTGCCTGCTTGTTTGGTCCACCCCACCAAATGCTGGGCTCCAGGGGGCAGCCTCAGACTCTGTCCTGACAGGAGATCGTGGGGGCCAGGCAGGGTCCTGAAGACCCCAGGGTCATGGAGGAGAAGGAGGAGGAGGCAGGAATGGCTAAACTTTCAAACTGCATCTCAGCCTCTGGTAACTCTCCTACCTGCCTCTTTCCCCCTTCTAGAATTTCTCCTCGCCATTCAGCTCCACAATTCCAGCCATTCAGCTAGACAATTACAGCCACTGCGGGCTTTCTAAACCCAGACCTAACATTCCAGTCCCCCATATGAAGCCTCCCCTTCCATGGGACCAGGTCCAGGCCCATCTGCCCCTCAGACGCATCCCCAGGTGTGCCCACGATGCCTGCCAGGATCTAGCCACATGCACCATCTGCAGCTCCCTGCACGTGGCTTGAGTTTGGTGCCTTCAGCTTGCACCTATGCCATTCCTTCTCCCTGGAATGCCCCCTCTCAGTTCCTATATGGAGCAAACTCTTATGTCATCTATAAGAGCCAAGTCTCTTCTGAAAAGCCACCAGCCCTGCCCCAACCCACCACCCCCATCTTCCTGCATGGTGGCATACAACTCCCAGGAGGAAATCGAAAGCAGGGGCGAAGCAGAGTGACTGAAGGCAGCACCGAGCAGCCTAATGTGAGCCCCGCCAAGGCCCTCCAGATGGCACAGTCCCCATCCTACCCAGCCAGGTCAGCCCCATTCACCTCCACGGGCCGATGTACCGACTTCTCTCTGTTGCCTCCAGCCTGCGAGTCTATTTTGCGTCTAACCTGGGCTGGGAGACAATAGCCACTTCACCACTAAGCCCACGGTTAGCCTTCCTCCCTGACCACACATCTTCAGGGCTCCCTCTGCCTTCTAATTTAAAGGTGGACAGAAAGTCCATATAGTCAACGCTGTGGTTTTTCTAGTAGTCATGTATAAATGTGAGAGTTGGACTATAAGTAAGGCTGAGCATTGAAGAATTGATGCTTTTGAATGGTGCTGGAGAAGACTCTTGAGAGTCCCTTGGACAGCAAGGAGATCAAACCAGTCAGTTGTAAAGGAAATCAACCCTGAATATTCACTGAAAGGACTGATGCTGAAGCTGAAGCTCCAATACTTTGGCCACCTCATGCGAAGAGCCGACTCATTGGAAAAGGCCCTGATTCTGGGAAAGATTGAAGGCAGAAGGGGGTGACAGAGGATGAGATGGTTGGATGGCATCACCGATTCAGTGGACATGAGTTTGAGCAAGCTCCGGGAGATGGTGAGGGCCAGGGAAGCCTGGCGTGCTGCAGTCTGTAGGGTCGCAGAGTTGGACACGACTGAGCGACTGAACAGCAAGAGCGGAGATGCAGCCCTGGGCTGTGTTGCTCTGGCTGGAAGCCTGGCAGAGGAAAACGATAGAGCCTTCCACTGGGCACAGGGTGGGGCCACAGCAGCCACAGCTGGGGCACGTGGGCTCCGCCAGGAGAGAAGGACGAGGGAGGAAGACATGTCCTCTATTCTAAGCCTCAGCCCTGACCTTGACCTTCTTCTAGGGGCCACTTCCAACATCCTCACACACTTACAAGTAGAAAAGAGAACCTGAAGTAGTTCAGGGATAATAATAATAACCAGTGAGCACCTTGGATCTGTTATTTGACATCTTTGTGCCTCATCTATGATCTTGGGCTAATGGTCCACAGCAAATCACACACAGTCGCTGTGATGACTGAATGAGCTGGTGTATGCCCGGCACCCACGAAGTCTGGCACAGGGTAAACACTGTGTGAACCTTGACTAATTCTTCCTATGGGGCAGAACTTTATCATTTGCAGCACGTGTCAAAGGTCATATGGATAGGAGGGGGCAGGATAGGAAGGGCCAGTCCCTGGGCGCCATTCCCTTTCACTGAGCCCCACGCCCTGTGAAGGCCCAGCCTGGACTCAGCTGCATCCTCTACCTGCCCTAAGGCGTGCTGGCATTTGCCTCTCTGCTGCTCCCCGGCATCTGCTTTTCGGGGATCACAAAGTCCTGGTCTGGGCTCTCACTCCTGCTCTCCAAGTAGCCCGTGAATCTATGAATTATGTTGAACTTGTCGCTGAGAGTTGACCTTCACCATCCATTTAGGACCCAACTGAGGGTCTCTCTCAGGTCTATCTGGTTCTGCACACCCAGACCACAGGTCAGAGGTGCCCTGTGCCAGACTTGATGTAGCAGGACCTCCCCGCCCCCCGTCCACCACCACAGGGGAGAGTAACTGGACGTGAGGGCTGGAATCCAGGTCAGGCCAACCGAACACCTCCTTCCTGCGCCTGTCAGCCTCCTTCCAGGGTGGAAGCAACTTGCTGGGAGTCTTGAGTCGGGGCCTCTGCCTCTACATCCTGTAAGTATAGACTTTCTGTTTCTGACTTCCCCAGCAGCCCCAGCAGCCCTGATGCTGTAAAAGAACTCCCTTACCTCCTGTGATGAGCGCTTTCCCTGTACTCCCTGGGAGGTGGCTGCTCCTATCTGTGGGTGGAAATGGATCCTAACTTAGTAGATTCCCTAGGGGCTGGAGGCCTCTGGGCCAAGGCATGAGTTTTCTTCAAAGCTGGGTCATCATGGGCTGTCTCCAGCTGGCGCCCTGCTCCTGGGACATCATTTTATAACTGGGCCATTGCAGAGCAGGAAGATAAATACCATCCTCAGAACTGATGGAGACTTAATAAAGGAATGTTTCTCGGTCACCAGTGTGCAGACTGCCCTTCACAAAATGGTCCCCAGACACTGCCCTTTGAGGAAACCTCATTTCCCACAGAACGAGGAGGAAGGCAGAGTGGCTCACAGATCACAGATGACCCAGCGCTGTCTGTACCTGGGTTACTGGGGCTGCGCTTGTCAGAAGGGGCTTATGCAGAAGAAATATGAGTTTTAGAGTCAGGGACTCAGAGTTTCAATCCCAGCCCTGCCCCGTCACTATGTGACTTCAGGCAGGGGACTCCCACCTCTGAGCCTCTTTCCTTATATCTAAAAGTTAAATAAAATACCACTAAAGCAACAACAACAACAGTAATAATAAACTCCCTCAGAGCCAGTATGAGGAGTCAATGTGCTAATCAATTCCAACCCCCGCCTCCCACCCACCTCCCTGCCCTGCACAGAGTTCAGTTCAGTTCAGTCGCTCAGTCGGGTCCGACTCTTTGCGACCCCATGAATCGCAGCACGTCAGGCCTCCCTGTCCATCACCAACTTCCGGAGTTCACTCAGACTCATGTCCATCGAGTCCGTGATGCCATCCAGCCATCTCATCCTCGGTCGTCTCCTTCTCCTCCTGCCCCCAATCCCTCCCAGCATCAGGGTCTTTTGCTCATTAAATCCTGAGACTTGGCTCCTCCCTCTCCTCCTCCATTCCTCCCTTCCCTCCCAGGCCTGGCCCCTCCCTTGTTCCTCTGGATGTTGTCCTTTGGGCGGGGCTGCTACCTGAGAGAACTGCCAGTGGAGCTTCATCCTCTTGGCTTTGGCATAGCTGCATTCGATGAGCCGCGGCCGGCTGTTGACGTCCACCAGGCACCGGTTGTCGTCGTCGTCCACCGTGGGGCTCAGGATGCCCACATGGATCTGCTGGCTGCTCGTGTAGTACACATTCTGGGGACCGGGGGTGGGGAGAATGAGGTCAAAGGTTAACAGCCAGAGAGATGGGGAGGGTCTGCGGGGCATCTCCTCGGGCAGCTGGCCAAGACAGCACGATCCAGTGACCTTCAAATAATCTTCCATTGCAACAGACAAGAAGAGACCCTTTTACGTTATGATTCAGTACAGTGCCTGGTCCAGAGGTATAACTGATATAAAATTCTCAAGAAATCAAACTTAGCCTCACTATATGCAGCGTACTCAATTTTCTATACTTTTTTCATTGAAAAACAGTGGTCATAACCTTTTAAATGGATTTTACCACCCACAGTTTAAAAAACACTGCTTGAATCCATTATTTGCAGGCTTGCTGACTTCTTCCCTCCATAAATATTTTGTGTAAGATGCTGCACTTGACCAGGAGTTAAAGAGCAAAAGACCTGGGCCACGTCTTAGGGAGCTCAGAGTTCTGTGGGAGGGATGATATGTAACAGGCAGTTTCCATCCATCCTAAGACTGTGTAGAGCAGTTGGCAAACTTCTTCTTAAAGGGCCAGGTGGCAAATAAATACCTGGGGCTTTGCAGCATGCTGGGAGGTCTCCCAACCACCACCAGGTTCTGTGGTTCTCTAGGACTCAGAAGATTCAGCATATAGTTGCCCTCACCGCTATGATTTATTCTGGGGGAAAGGATATAAATCAAATAAGCAAAGGGAAAGGCATGTGGGCAAAGCCTGGAGGAAACCAGCTGTCAGCTCCCAAGGGTCCTTCCACAGCAGTCACAGAAGCTGCCCAGGAGTCCCCAGCAAGGAGCTGAGATAACGCTTGTGAAGGGTTATCTACCAGAGAAACCTTAGAGACTCAGCACCCAGGCTTTTTACTGGAGGCTGGTCACACAGGCAGCCTCTGCCTGGTACATACCCATCCCAGACTTCCAGCAAGAAGCCAGGTGTTCAGCATAAACCATATTAGTTGTATAATCAGTTTGGGCACAGTGAGCCACTCTTACCATCTGTGGGAGTGGTGGGAACCGTCCTGCAATCCAAGCTCCCAGATGCCAGTCAAGGGCCAACCAAGTAAGCGGACCTTTCAAAGGAGAGCAGTCAGGCTGCTGTTTTAACCATTTTTTGCACAAAGGGCCAAATGGTCTGGAAAATCAGCTCTGTGATTGTAGTGCAAACACTGCCATGGGCAATACAAATGAATGACTTTATTTACATTGATCGGGGCTGACTCTGGTCTAGCGGAAAGCCATAGGACCTTGGCCTTCAAAGCTTTCAGTCGCTTCCCCCAACCTTAGGGCAGTGGTTTCCAACAAGGACAGTCATAGGGTTTGTGAGCTCTCGTCCTGTATCACCAAAGAAATTTAACACCCCAACCTATGGTTAGGTCTCATGGACAAATCAAGACACCGTACTTCTCTGCTTTAGGTTAGAATTCAGGGTAGGCCCTATTGTTATCTTGATCTATTAAAAAAACCTCTCACTGGTAAATATTTTTGATTAATTTCAAATGGTAAAAGGAAGTATTTCTTGTGTTAGTTAAAGAAGGTGATTCTCGAGGACTTTTAAAACAGGGTGCAGAGCATGAAAGGGACTGTGCGGGGAGAAGGGCAGTGCACACGAGGAGAGCAAATAAGGGGTGGCCTTTCAGGGCCATGTTCTTCCTGAACTTCGGCATCCAGGGAAGGGACGGAGAGCAGTCATCCTTCAGACGCTAAACAGAGCCTCAGGCCAGTGGATCAGCTAAGGCCCCAGCAGGAAACAGGCGGCACGCTCAGGTGGGGGAATCCAAGGAGGGCAAGTACAGGCTGGGGTCTCCGCGGTGTGGGTCAAGGGGAAGGGAGCACAGGGGTAGTTTAGGGGTACTATTCCTGGGACGGTAACATGGAGCCGTTACTGTCACCAGGCTCAAAGGGATGAGAGGAGACAGCAGGTACCAGAATGTGTAAAAGTTACGTGCAGAGACTTGTGAGAAGGGTCCAGGGAGCGAGAGGTTTGGGGTGATGGTAAGTGGTGGTTAATAACCACCCCAACATCACTCTCCCTTCCCCAGTCCGTTCCTCTGCTGGGTTGGCCCATTGGAAGAACCCAGGTGGAAGTCAGACGACATAGGAGCCCATGGAAACTTCTGTAACGTCAGCCTTGCAGGGCAGAACAAAAAGGATGGAGAGACAGATTGCAGACATTCATTACAGCTGGATTTGCTCTCCAAGGAAGTTTTATGAATCCATGGAAATGGGCATCAAAACTACCAGGGTGACTGATTCTTCCCTTAAAAGAGGTAAAGAGTGACCAAAGTTCTACGCAGAGGCCAAATGTAGAATGCCTGCCTTCAATGTGGAAATGTGACTAGAACACAGCCAAGGAGGCCCTAGTCGGCGCCTCAACTGGGTAAGACATGGGCTTCTCATCAGAATCCACCAGGTGGCCTGGGTTCCATCAAGGGGAGCTGATGACCTGCTGTGGCTTCCAGTTTATTGGCAGTGAGGGAGAATTTGATGACTGGTAGGATTTAGGAAATTAAATTAGATGCAGGTAGGAATCTCATCCATCCATCCAATCATCTAACAACAAGTAGTCTCTAAGTTGATGGGTCCAGAGTTGAGAAAGCCATGGTTCCCTGTCCTGGATGAGCCAACAGTCAAGTTGGGGAAACTAACATATCAGGGAATAGTGGTCCTAAACACACTGATATGGGAACTGTTCTCACTTCCTCCATCTCTTACCCCAACTCTTGCTATGTTGAAAATCAATATAAAAGCTCATCAACTCCAAAAAGCCTTCCCTCAACGCACAAAAGCATGAGCCTGCTACCAGAGCCTCTCTGCAAGATGCACAGCTATATATATGCCCTTGGGTTGAACGCACCATACTCTCTGCTCAGGACAGTGTAGTCTTAGTAGTCACACAGCAGGTCAGGACCCGAATTTCCTAGAGCTCTGGGGTGTGGGCCGCCAGACAAGGACAGCCAGGAAGGCAGTTACTGCCACTCCTTCCTTCATCCCTGTCACCAGGACTTGGCTCTCATTTCTGAGGTGGGCTTCACAGACACGGCAGCCGCCCAGGTAATAGCTGAAACCAGTTTTATCCACTTAGCTGCTCTGAAGTGCTTGGAGGAGATGTTCAGAGAGTCATGTGTGCACTTACTTACTATCTGGTACCGCTGTTATCAGAGCTGTTTATTACTCCAGAGTCTGGGAAATCACAATAAGGACAGACAGTTGTTTGTTATTTAAAAAGCAAGCAACAAAGTGCATCTCGAGTGGGGTAACCACCAGCCGGTCAGATCACAGGGCAACTTAGCAGAGAAGACTCTGTTAAGCTGTCACTTGGACACCTCAAAAGCCCAACCAACAGTGGACTGAATCAATAAATGGCCTGAATGCTAAAGAGGGAAACAGTTTTTTACAAGACACCATGCTTTTAGTGCCCGTAGGTCCAGAAAGCCCCGCCATGCTTCTGAGCAATGGGGAAACTGGAGATTTAATAGGAGATTCACGGAGAAGGCAATGGCACCTCACTCCAGTACTTTTGCCTGGAAGATCCATGGATAGAGGAGCCTGGTGGGCTGTAGTCCATGGGGTTGCTAAGGGTCAGACACGACTGAGCGACTTCACTTTCACTTTTCACTTTCATGCATTGGAGAAGGAACTGGAAACCCACTCCAGTGTTCTTGCCTGGAGAATCCCAGGGACGAGGGAGCCTGGTGGGCTGCCGTCTCTGGGGTCGCACAGAGTCGGACATGACTGAAGTGACTTAGCAGCAGCAGCAGCAGCAGACTTAGAACTGTGATTCCCAGTGTGGGGCGCTTTTGCCAACCAGAGGACATTTGCCTGTGTCTGGGGACATCTTTGGTCACCATGATGGAGGTGGGAAAGTCTGCTAGTGGCGGCTAGTAGGTAGAGGTCACGCTGCTCTCAGCAGCCTACGATGCACAGGACAGCCCCCCCGCAGCAAAGAACTATCCGGTCTCAAGTGTCGAGTGCTGCTCTGCTTTATCCCAGTGAATCCGAGTAACAACTCTATGAGGCAGGCGTTACCATCACCCCCATCTTGTGGATGAGGAACCTGAGGGACAGAGAAATTAAGAACTTGTCCAAAGTCACGCAGTTGGAGAACAGTAGCTGAAATCTAAACCGAGGCAGCTTGATGCCAAAGCTGTGCCTGCAACCTCTCATTTTACTCGCCTCCCTCCTCCCTCCAGGCACTCCAGCTCCAGCGACCAGGCTGGAGGGGGAGAAGCCAGCTTGGAAGCTTCCATTGTGATCCTGTGAGCAAAGTGTGGGGCGGGGCAGCCCTGGATTAGGGAACAGCCGCGGGCTGGAGGATCCTCGACAAAAAGGCCTAGAATACAAGGTGCTACCAAGTGCTAAGACCGCAACAGCCCTCCTGTGACTCACAGCAGAGGTGGAGGCCGAGCTGTTACCCTGTCTGCGGATGATTTATGATTCCCCTGCCTCCCGGGGCACAGATACGCAACCCTGACCCCCAGCTCCTCCTCAGCCACAAATGACTGCTTCAGCTCACTGTCCTCTCAGCCCACACAGCTCAGCAGGGCTACAAACCCCATCCGACGCTGAAAGAGAAAAATCACCAGCGAGGGAACAAGACAGACTTGTGGCATGTCGGGTCTCACGCCAGGGGCGTCTTCCTGTCCCTCAGGCTGGGGTCAGGAGTCAGGACCCATGGCTGAGCTGGACGGCCAGCCAGGGAGCCTGTAGTGCCCCTTGGGGCACACTCCTGCTTCAGGGCCACAGAGGCAAGGCTAGGCAAAGCCCCCAGGGCGCGAGGTTCTCCTTGCTCTGTCACCTCATCTCCCAGATAAGCAAGGGCCCCCCGCCCTGCAGGAGGTGGGTGGGCCCCCTGCCAGCTGTGCCCAGCATCCCTTCTCTCCCTGGCCGGCTCGGAGGCAGGAACTGCCTCTGTCAGACTGAGGTGAGCCTTCCAGAGGCTCCAGCCCTCACTGTATAAAAGGTCACTTTTCTGGGGGTAAAAACACTTCGGGAAGGGGAGAATGAGAAGAAAACAAACATCTGTGTCCTCCACCATGCCAGGGACCATCCACACCTGAGGTCCCCCTCGGCTCTAGGGGTGAGGAAGCAGGCTAAGAGAGCTCTGAAGATCCTGCCAGCTGCACAGGCGGATGGCTCTGCTCCCTCCATGATGAGGGGGAGATTCCCCGTGAAGGCTGAGATCCTGGCACTTCAGGGCTTTCCTTCCCCTCCCCGGGCCCAGCTGCCCAAAGGGGCCCCCCATCAGCCTGGCTGGAACTGGGGCGCCATCTCCCTCACAGCCCCGAACCCTCAGTTCAGGCAGGGGAGTGAGGATCCCCAAGGGCCCTCCTGAAATCACCCCTCGGAACCAGCAAGGGAACTGCCAGGTCATTTCCACCAGATCATTCAGGCTGAGTCTTGGGACTCCAAGAAGGGGTCTCAGGGGCTCCTGAAGGCACTCAGGTCTGGAAGCATGGCCCACTGGGTTGGGTTCTAGGACCCCCTCTCCCAGCCCAACCTGGGCTTGCTTTCTTATTCAACTCTCACATAACATTTTACTTGAACAAAAGGTTATAAAGAATTTACCAAAAAAGTTTGAAAACCACTGATGTCAACCATGAGAACTTCATTTAGGAGAAGGTCATTAATGCCCAGTAAACCTTCATCAGCTTAAACCCCTCTAATTGGAATCTGTAAACACTGGACAACCAGCTTTAACTTCCTGTCTCCATCCTCCTCCAGGCTGCTAGTTCCTTGATTCTTTAATAGGGTCAATTTACACACATTCCAATCATTCAGTCCTCTCTTCTGTCCAGACTCCCATACCTGCACTGGCATACCTTAGCCTCTGTGGAAAGGCTGCAGCCCTCACAGGACATCATGGGATGGGCAGGGGAAGGGGTGCTGCTGGTGGTGGGAGAGGGCCTCCTAGCAAATCAGGAACAGGGAGCAAAATGGGGTTAGATAATAATAATACATTTTCAAGGTACACCAGAAGTACCGGCTCTCCTGCAAACAATGGCATGTGGATTTTGAGCTACTCTGGTTCTTCCATTAAGCGATGTTTCCTTGGCAACACTGCTGGCCGATTGAGTAAGTGCCCTTGAAAAATGGGGTATCTTAGAGACAGAGACAGTCTCACCAGATGGGGCGGCAGTGGTAGTATTTGGCTAAAACATTCCTTGGCCTGGAGAGGGGTAAGGGGGAGGCATGGGGAGAGGCAGATGGAGACACTCTCGACAAGAAGCTCCAGAACAGGGAGAAAACAACTCTTTCAGAGTGCTTTTATGGGAAAAGTGGGGTCTTTGTGGACATTTATTAGGATACTTGGAGGGGATCTGTACCCGGGAGGACTGTGGTGGTCCAGCTCTGTGTAGGGGTGGACGTCACCCCAGGGGTGTGACAGTCTAAGGGTTGGAAATTACACTAATTGGGTGACCACAGAGTATCAGAATGGGGGTGTTGACAAAGACCATCGAAGGGTGAACCAGCCTGGGGGCTGGAGGTGGGCTTCCTGGACAAAGGGGTGAGTGCTGGGAGAAAGACCTGTGAGCAAATGAAATGGGAGAGGATAGAGGAATGAAGAGGACACAGTCCTGAATACGATCAAGCTCAGGGTGTTCTGCACATCAGAATCACCTGCAGAACTTTAAAACTATAGACACAGTCTCAGGTGGGCCCAGGTGATTCCAGTGAGCAGCCAAGGTGGAAACTGGGTGCATGGGGGATGACGGCAGCCTAGGGAGGAACGGTGGGGCCAGAACCTACAGCCAGCTGGCCTCCCAGCCTCCCTCTCATCGCGGGGACCGCGTGATCTGTCTGCACGGAGAGGTTAGGATGCACCGTGCTTAGGACAACAGTTCTCAACGTGTGGTCCCAGCACCAGACAGGCACTTGTTAGAAATGTATATTTTTAAGCCCAACCCCAGGCATGTTGAATCAGAAACTCTGAGAGTAGGATTCAGAAATCTGTGCTTTCAAAAGTCCTCAGCGAAGTCTGATATAAGTGAACATTTGAGACCTGCTGGTCTAGGAAACGGGTGGTCTGGTGGGCTTACAAGTCAAGAGGGCTCGGGTCTTCAGTCAGCAGCCCTACCCTCACTGACTAGCTGGGAGCCACTCTGAGCCTCAGTTTTCTGACTGTAGAATACAGCTGTGAGGATGACGAGCCTCGTCATTCCCCTCGTCTGGCCACAGGGCCTGGGGCAGGAACAGGCAGCCAGGGAGAAAAGGAGAGAAGAGACCCGGAGGTCCTGCTGCCCTGCCTCAATGCCCCCACGCCTGGGGCCCCTTCCCGAGTCTGCCCAGCCAGTAGGCCCATTGTAAGGATTCACAGAAACAGCAGGCAGTGTGTGGGCACATCGGCTGATTGGGGCAGAGGGAGAAGGAGCAGGGCCTTGCTTTCTTAAATTTCAGTCTTGAGTGGTGACTGTGATGTCCACAGTTTGTACTAGAAATGGCCTTTGTCTTCTTTACCAAGAATGAGCTGCTGGGCCTGCTGCAGGCAGGGCAGGCTGATTTAAGGGCTTGCTTACTGGTCATTAACCCCTCGACACAGAGGTTGCCATGCTGAGAGCCGCAGGGCACTGATGCTAAATCAGGAACGGAAGGGACTCATTTCCAAAATGATCTTATGTCCACTAACCACAGGACCAGTTATATTTAAGGAATGGAAGCATTTATAAACATTCTGCCTTGGTAACTGTGAAGGAGTGTACATGTGGAAAGCAAGGTCCCTTGCTCAGGAACCCCCTTTCTGCCCCTGCCCTTGTGAGGAGGCCAGGAGGCAACAGGTGGTGAGGCTAAGCACATGAACGCCCCAGCTTTGTAACTGGCACGCAGCCCCTAGACAGCATCCATCTAGTATAAGTCAGCAAATATTCCTTCGTGCCCTCTACAGTGTGGGCCTGTGCCAGGCAGAGAGGGGGCAGGTAGGGCCTTCCTCAGGAGCTCTCAGACTGGAGGGGAGTCAGCCATGTTGAACAGGGCAGTCAGAATAGCCCCCTGGCCAGCTTAGCACAGACTAGGAGCAGACCAAAACACTCTAGAACTGGGGGCCACAGCTGGAGTGACAAACTCTCCTGGGGGCTGGTCAGTGAGTGATGAGCTCTGAGAACCGCCTAGGAAGAGAGCGTGGGGACATGCTCAGTCGCTTCAGTCGTGTCTGACTCTTCGTGATCATATGGAGTGTAGCCTGCCAGGCTCCTCTGTCCATGGGATTCTCCAGGCAAGAATCCTGGATAGGGTTGCCATGCCCTCCTCTAGGGGATCTTCCAACCCAGGGATTGAGTCTCCTGTATCTCCTGCACTGCAGAAGACTTCTTTACTGCTGAGCTACCAAGGAAGCCCAGGAAGAGAGCAGTTTGCCCGTATAATTGACGAGGACAAGGGGCCTCCGGCAGAGCGACTGGGATACACAAGATCACCGAGGCCCAGCGCTGCACTGCCATCTGGGGAAGGAGAATGCCTCGGGGGCGGGGAGGCGAGCTGGGGAAGCAGCTGGGGCCTGCAGCACTTGGACAGTGTCCTGATGGCCACGGGGAGCTGCGACTTCAGATTAACCAGCCCTCTGCTTGTCCGCACACCTGGGGGATCCTCAGAGGAGTCAGACATTTAAGGGGCCTGGCAGCCAGCTGAGGTTAGAGGTGACTCAGGCTGCTGGGCAGGAGTATCTGGCAAAGCCTGGTGGTGGGCTGGCAGGGCAGCCGGGAGAAGAGAGGAGCTTCGGACCGAGGGGTGGTCTCTGAACATAAGACTGAATAGAAAAGGCTAAGTCAGGCCCAACTTTTGCCTCCCACTGTGCGCCTGACCCCCTGGGGGAGGGCATGGCAACCCACTCCAGTATCCTTGTCTGGAGAACCCCATGGACAGAGGAGCCTGGTGGGCCCCTGCAGTCTATAGGGTCACGAAGAGTCAGACACGACTGAGTGCCTTAGCGCCCGCGCAGCGCGTGCACCTGGCTCGAGCAGCTGGGCAGCGGTCACGGGCACGCTTGCTGGGCTCAGAAAGTCTGCCTTGGATTCCCAGCTGGTCGTGTGTTTTCATGTTTCATCCCAGGCTTTGTGCCCAAAGCACAGGTGTCAGCTCTGTACCAGCGCCTGTGAGGGTGTGTGCAGCCCAGCCAGTCCCATCAGCAACCCCAATCCCCTGCCTTGCACTGTCTGCTCTCCCTGGGGCCGCTGGGGTCTCCTGGCTCGGAGTGGGTCCCAGTGAGCCCCTCAGCCTCAGGAGAGAGCCGAGTGACAGGGGTCACCCTGGGGTTCCTGCATGGAAACCCGTGAGAAACCAGAGGCAAACCAGAAAAGAAGGCTGCCGGATTCCTGATGCTGAGAGTCTTATTCACTTTCTTGTAACAGCAACTTGCTCACCCTGGCCATACAGGGAGGCCTGATCCACAGACTGGCCAAGCAGAGCACTCCATTGCCTCGGTCCAGGGTTGGTTCCAGAACAGGCATATGCCCCAATCTGGGCCAATAAAAGCCCCCCTGGTTTCCCTGTTTGTGGGGGCAAGCTGGGAGGCTCTGCTGCCCTTTCTCATCAGGTGAGTCACAGAAGCCCTTTCCTCTTTGACTAAGGAGAGAGTAAGTTTACACGTAATGGAAACCAGAGTCAACTAGTGGTGAGAGAAGGAGAGAGAGGGAAGGAGGGAGGGAGAAAGTTAGGCAAATGCCTTTCAAGCCCGTGGATCCAGCCCTGCCTGAAGCCAGGACAGACATGAATTTGTCAATTACATTAGGTGATAAAATCTGTTTCGCATCTACGATGCCTTGAGTTTCTGTCACTTGGAACCAAGAATCTCAACTAATACAGAAGATACGGGAGACCCTTCCAGAATACCAGAAGGAATGAGGCAAAAGGTTCATGAAGTCATTTAGCCTACTAGCCCTTGGCACAGGGTGAGTGCAGATATCATGCATGTATAACATTTATTCATTCTTATATTTATTATAAGAATGTTTCCAAATACAGTACTGAAGTTTTGAATGTCTGCTTTTTTTTTTTACCAAGGAAATCTCTCACTCATCTACACGCCAGTATGCTTTCTTTAGGGAATGGAAGCTAGTGAGGCGAGAGGTTCACATGACCCTAGTAAATCCCTGGGAGTGGGCTGAGTGTCTGAACATTATTCATTATGTGGGTGTAAGTGGAGAATTTGAGAGCTGCAGAGGGAGCCCAGGTTTAGGGAAACAAGATCAGCACTGGTCCAGGATAAGGCAAGGAACAGGTGCCCTGGAACTGGGCTTGATGGCCGAGCCCATCATTTTCTGCAGCCTCCAGCGTCTGTCTTGAGGGGGCAGTGCCTGCCAACTGCCCCAGCCTGGACCTCAGCCCCACATTCAGTTCTGCTCCTGCCAGCCCTCCCTTACCCCTCCTGCAGAGTCTCTGTCTGCACCCTACACCTGACGCAGGTGCCTGCCTGAACAGCTCTGTCCAGCAGAATCCCACGGATGGAGGCTGCAGATGAAGGCTACTTCAGGCAGAAGCACACTGCCGAGGGACAGATCAATAGCCCCATCCATAGCGATGGCCCGTGAGGTGGGTCAGGGTCTGGTGGCTGCAGACGGCGCTTGTCACAGAGAGGAAGCATGGCAAGCGTGGGTGTTGCTCTCAGAAGCAGCCAAGGAGGGCAGACCCAGCGACTGGTGCCGGCAGCTGAGAAGAGGCAGGACTGAGCCTGTGATGCCCAACAGTGAACCATCTCCTAGAATGGCTCTGGCCAGGGACGGGCCCCCGGCAGTCTGTATGCTGTGACACTACCACCTGCCCACTGGGGAAAATAGAGCTGCTAAGGGGTTGAGAAGCCTCCCTCCTCCCAGGAATTTAAATCATGAAACGGAGAGACAGAGATGAGGCAGTGCGATAGCTATTAATAAGATACATTTAGGGGAACTCCCTAGAGAAGATCTGTGAGCTTGTACTGCTGAGGGCTGCCCCATTTCTGCCTTTCCCCAGGCAACCCTCCTTTTGAGTCTATAAATGAATCACCGTTGGCTTTCTCCAACAGCAACCACCCTTTGTGTTTAGCTTAAGCGACCTGTGTTTGTTTCAGCTCTTGATGATTGTCACTCCTTTCTATAAGTCCAGTTGTCCAAGTGAAAACAGCTGTCTGTTGCTCATCTGTGTTTTCTATGTCTCCAAGAAAACTCACACACCTGCTATCTGCCTGCTGGTCCTTTGTAGGTCCTTATTCTGGAAGGTGCTTTTCAAAACCCGTTAAAGCTGTGTCTGGTCGTCTACCACCCGCTCCATCTACTCTCTGACAAACAGCTAAGATAGAGCACATCACATGCCCTGAAGAAAACGCGCCCTGGCATTCCTCTCTTCAAAACACAATGTCTGCCAACTCTGCACCCGCCTGTGACAATCAACGCTGGCTCCTTAGCACCTCTAACAGGTGGACTCACTGTCCTGTCCTGCCACCCTGTGCCTCCCTCCAGACTGGGCTCTGATATGCCCCGTCATCATTAGTGTCAGACTAGGCCACGTGTCTTTAACCAGTGGAACGTGAGTGGGAGAGACGCGTGTCGTTTCCAGTCAGAAGCTATAAGAGCAATCATGTCATCTGCTGTGTGTCTCCTTTTGCTCTCGGCCACTGGACTGGCAGTGTCCCAGAGCAGGGCTCCTCTGCTGGTCCCAGACAAAGGCGAGGTGACACAGAGCTGCAGCTGAATCCTGATGACCATGCAGCCTGAGCAAGAACTAAGTACTTTTTGTTGGACCTTGAGATTTGGGGGTCATCAGCCTAAGTTGTGAGAAGGCAATGGCACCCCACTCCAGGACTCTTGCCTGGAAATTCCCATGGGCAGAGGAGCCTGGTAGGCTGCAGTCCATGGGGTCGCTAAGAGTCAGCCATGACTGAGCAACTTCACTTTCTCTTTTCGCCTTCATGCACTGGAGAAGGAAACGGCAACCCACTCTAGTGTTCTTGCCTGGAGAATCCCAGGGATGGTGGGAGCCTGGTGGGCTGCCGTCTATGGGGTTGCACAGAGTCGGACATGACTGAAGCGACTTAGCAGCAGCAGCAGCAGCCTAAGTTGAATGATTAAGAAACTGATTCTAGATAAGGAGTACTGCCAAACCCTAAAATGTGAGAACACTACTTTGAAGCCACAAGGTGGGTGGTGAGGAACCACCCCTGGAGGCGGTAAAGACGGTGACCTCTCTTATGCAGTGGTGAAATACTTGACTAAACTGTTGCCTGCCATAAGCTGGTGGACAGAACATGGCAAGTGAGCTTGTGCTTTCGATGAAGAGCATGCCTTTGTTACTGTCGGCTGCTCGTGACAAGCACTGCAAAAGGAAGATAAGGTCAAGAAAGACTTGGACATGCAGCATGATAAAGAAATGTTTGTTATTGTAAGGCACTGGGATTTCGAGGTCAGCTGTCACTGAAGCATAACGAAGCCTGAACCGACTGACACGCCTATTCCGCGATGCTCCCTCAGCAAACAAGCACACGCAGACAGAACCACAAAACGCAACGCGTGAGCCTAAAGACAAGCGAAGGGGTGTGCAAAGTCTATACCGAGAGGACTTGCTCCAGCAGGGAAGGGGAAGGAGAGGGATCCAAGAAGGACTGACTCTGGACGCATGTTCCCAGTCTCATCATTCATTAGCTGTGTGACTGTAGACAATTGACTTGGCCATTCATTCTTCTGATTTACTCATCTGTGAAAGCAGGAGATAGTAACAGTACCCTGCCTTGTACTAGTTAACGTTAGCCATTAGTACTGCTCCAGCAACATTGGTCTCTCCCAATCAGATTCCATGATCTCTGAGGGCTGGGACCGTGCTTGTCTTGCTCACGATTGTATCTCTCTTATACAACCCAGAGCGATGTGTAATATATACTCAAAACGTATTAGCTGATTAGATGAATCAGTTACTAAACTATTCCAGGGACAGTGAACTCCAGCTCAGACATCCATCCAGGCTCCCTCCCTGGTGCTGGTCACATTCCTTACTCTAGGAGTCCTCTAAGCTTCTCTCTGTTTAGTTTTGGACCGGTAACCTTGTAGCTTCATGTAGCCTTGTGGATTAGTCGTTTGGCTAGAAAAGGATTCTCTTTCCAAGATAAGATTCTCAATATTTGCCCCAGCACACAGTCTGTGCCAGGCCTACTCTTACCTGGCCCTCATGAGCAACGAGGGGCTTACTCCCTTCCTGCCACACCACAGCTGTTAACCTGCACTGAATTGAGAAGATCTTATTAACAGAATGTTCCCAGGGAGAGCGTGTGTGTGTGTTCCATAGAGTTTTTAACATGCGGTCAATGATGACCTAGACTCACCGGTAATCTCAGTGTGGAGGAAAGAATATGGTAATAAAATCTATGGGTTAAGATCCAGCAGGGAGAAGGTAGCCCAGAAAAATGGACTTCCTGAGGATGAAATATTGGTGCTTGATTTCAATTTGCAAATATAACTCTTTCTATTTCATATGCTCCTACACCGTCCCCCATGCCATCGCTCTTCCCTGGGAAGAGTATAACCTGATATACTGGGGAAAAAAGGTCCAGCTAACATCTTTACCAGATGTCACAGGCCTCAGATAGCAATGCCTGATGGGCTGCACTAGGACTGGGAAACTCAGGCCGTTCCTCTGAGGACTCCTCTTTTTGCCATCCCAGGAGATGGGCACTCAGTTACTATTTTTTGTATGAATGGATGAACAAATGAATGAGTGAATTAATGACATAATACAAAGTGAACACAATAGGACATGGTGATATAAAAATAGTCACAGATTTTCCTCATCCTTGCACTGAACCACTTTGCAACGTGACTTTGTTACCCCTCCTTTCAAAGATGGAGTCTGTGCTTTGCTGTGTGACTTCTCCGACTTCTGAAAAACTTTCCATAGGCAAACGTCAGCCAAGCAGAGACAGGAAAAACATTCATGTGGTCGTGCTTGCTGCTTCTTGCTGGCCTCAGAATCCCTGTCACGAGCATCATGTGAAGCAGCCTGGAGCAGCCTATTGGATGAGAACCACACATGGCCCAGAAGCACCATCACTCCAGCAGACAGTCAACCCACCTCCAGAAGCTGGCTCAGCTAGCTAACCAGCAACTGGCCACAGCTGCCTGACTGAGGCCAGCAGAAGACAGGGCCAGCACAGCCCAGCCCAAGGTGCGGACCCTCAAATCTTGAGCTAAGTCAGCAGATGTGTCTGAAGCCACTAAACCCTGGGGGAGTTTGCTATGTCGCAGCAGTGTACTCATCCAGGTGGCTCGCTTCACAGGGATATCAAGGATGCTAAGTGTTTAACAAACACAATTCCTTAATCCTCAAAATAACCCTGCCTAAGTGGAGGTGTTATCCACTGTGAGGTGAGAAAACAGAGTTAGATAGAGGTAAACAGACAGCAAATGGCAGAGCTGGGAGCTGAACTCGGGTCATCTGGCTCCATAGCCCAGCTCTCCCTCACTCCAATATCCTGCTTTTCACTAAAGAAAGAAAGGAAGGCTCAATTCCACCTCTTTCCATGTGAGCTGCACTCCTCACATGTCTTCCTGCCCTGCTTTTGCCCCATGCATCCCACTCTTCCTTTAGGGTCCAGGCACAGCTCCTCCTCCAGGAAGGCTTCCCTGACTCTTCAGGTTGCCAAGACCCAGCCCTCTTTCCCCTGGGCAGCTGAGACTCTGATTGCTTTTCCCAGCTGAAAGGAGGCTTCATGGAGTCCTGCTGGCCCTGGACTGAAAGCAGCATGGCGTGACCAGGACGGAGTTCTACTGCAGGTGTGGTACGCGGTCTCCACACTGCACCCGTGGAGTGAGCTTTGGAAGTGGGTACTTCGTCCTGACCACACAACCTGGGGGCTGAGGGGGACTGCAGTGGCAGCAGGAAAGGGGATATGGTCCCCCCCTATTCCTTCCCTCTCACCCTCCCAGTTCCCATGAGGCCTAAATGTGCACCTAAGATTTAATTTGTGTTGTCTTTACGGGACTTTCTCACCCTCTCTCACCCCCAATATGTTCTGTGTGTACTTCTTCTCCTGATTGATCTTTCCTTATTTGCTCTCCTCCTAAGCTTCACTTTGAGTCTTCTGAAAACATCTATTAAAATCCTGGTGTCTTTCAAAGACAGCCCTTCCCAACCAAAAGGCCCTTGCCTGTCTAGATGGTTAGGCCCTTCAAGATGGCTATTCTCTTGCTCTCTACAGATCCCAGCTTCACTCACATGACTATCCAATCCTCTTACTTATAGGGCTTAATAAGCCCCTGGAAACTGATGAGTCTACTTGACATCAGTTTGCCCTACAGACAGTGGCCTCCTCCCCCTCCTAGTAGCAAAGACTGCTGCCATGTCCCGCCCACCATCTGCTGCACACGGTGGGGTGCCGCCCTTTGTGTTAGATCTCTGGGTCCAATGAGCCATTGATGTCTCTGTCGCTGTCCCTGGGCTTTTCCTTCGGTCTCGACACTAAGCAACTACAAAGCTGGCAGGCCTATGGGATGTAGCCCCACACTGTCCCTACCAAAATAGCTCTCCTGGAGGGTACTGCCACTCTTGTGTGCCTCTGAAATGTGCTGATTCTCTCATCAGGGACATGGGATGGAGCCGACCCTCTCCTCTCCCTGTAGCTCCCTTCCACACCTCAGCTCCTCCATCCTGGCATAAAAACATCTCCGCCTTAAGCATCAGACATTAGACACCACTGCACTCTGCACACATTGTTCTCATCAGGTGTTTCCCAGGTAGCTGTCACATCCCTCAAGGTCTTTGGCATCAGGCTCATCCCTCTATATCCCACCAGCAAGACTTCGGCGTCACAATCAATGAATGTACCATGGCCTCAATTCCAGGGAGGGCCACCCACCTCCAGGCCCCAGCTCTCAGTGCCTGAACTGCTGTGCCCCTGAAATCTTAATCTTGATTACTCCCTCCTTTACTTCCCAAATGCCTTCTCATCAACCTGAAACCTTCAGAATAATAACCCTTTTCTACCTTCCTCTCCTTTCTGGCCTCTCAAGTCCCTAGAAAGGCTGTTCTTACATTCTTGCAATCACCCCCTTGCCATCATCTTCAAGTCCTTACTTCCTCATTTTTTTTCTGTCTTTCACACTCTGTGAAACCTACCTCTGCAGCCTCATTCACCTTCTCCACCCCTGTACCCTGGATGTAGCGTGCGTGTTGTGTAGCTTCAGTCATGTGTGAGTCTTAGTGGCCCTATAGACTGTAGCCCGCAAGCTCCTCTGTTCATGCAATTCTCCAGGCAAGAATACTGGAGCGGCTTGCCATTTCCTCCTCCAGGGGATCTTCCCAACCAGGGAAAGAACCTGTGTCTCTTATGTCTCTTACACTGGCAGGCCTCTTTGCCCCTCATGCCACCTGGGAAGCCTCCATCCTTTCTGTAACTCCAAGAAAAATCATAGCGCTGGGCAAGTTAGACCCATCACAAGTTCCTGGTTTTCAACATCAAGGGGGCCCTGCAGCAATACCTGGTGTTCCTTCTTCAGGTGCCTGCCGAGCCTCTGCACCACTTCCCCTGAGCATGGTTCCTAAATTTTCTTTACTCTTGAATGCAGCCAGATCCCCCTGCTTTACTTTCAAGGCAGCTGCCAACTTATTCCTTCAGAACCTCCCTCCATCCTGCCCTTGAGCCTCAGAGGCAACTGTTCTTCTCCAATCCCAGTGCTCACTCCTGGCCTTGGACCCCATCCTCTCCCATCCCTGCTCTATCCTCATCCTGAGAATGTGGCTTCATTCTCTTTCCAGTAGACATCTTTCTCTATAGACTTCTCTCCATCAGCCACAAAACATGTTCCTTTATTGCTTTCCTTAAAAAGCAAATCTTAACACACATGGTCTTATCTCAACCCCACTCGCTTTAAAAGGCAGCCCCTTTCTCCATCCTTTCATAGCAAACTCGGAGAAAGAGGAGTCTACACTCATTGGCTCCTCCTCACTCACTTCCCTGGATGCAGACTCTCTGGCTACCAGGTCCTTCTAGTCTTTCCATGACTACCACCTACATCACAGGGGATAGAATGGCCCCATCATATCAGTAGTCCTCATTTTCCAGGGCAAAATTTGTGTGCATACACATGTGTTAGGTCTCTTTAGTCGTGTCTGACTCTGCGATCTCGTGGACTGTAGTCTGCCAGGCTCCTCTGTCCATGGGGATTCTCCAGGCAAGAATACTGGAGTGGGTTGCCATGCCCCCCTCCAGGGGATGGGAGGGGCATCCATGGTTGGAACCGCCATCCCTGTGACTCCTGCATTGCAGGTGGATTCTTTACTGCTCAGCTACCCAGGAAGCCCACCAGGGTTAAACTTGCCACCCCAGAAACCCCCAGGGGGATTGAGAAGGTGGCTATTGATCAGTCCATATTGTGGTCATCACTTAAAAGGCTTAAATTTTCCATGAATTTACTCATTTCTGTATCCAACACAAATTTGTTAAGCACCTATAATGCCCCAGACAAACATGACTGTTTTCTAAGTAGCCCAGGATGTTCCAAGGAGCTAAAGATACTGCAGAGACATAAATGTATTTTGTAGCTCAATTCTACAAGAATTAAGACCAGCAAGTCCTTTTTCCTGCAGAAAAAAGTTATGAAATTTTCCTTGTAAGTATGTCCTTCACCCAAGTCAACCCCACTCCCACACATGTTCCCGCATTTCAGAGTGTATTTTTGAGCAAGGTAAAAAAAAAAAATAAAGCTGTTTTGGTGATAGATTTAGAGAGCCCAGCTCTGTTGAAATTCCCAGTGTATTAACACAGTGCTAACCTCAGGGACTCTGCTAAAACTCGACACTGGCAGGACTAATGTACAGCAGTGAATAGATTTCAAGAAAAGCAGCTGGGACAAAGGCAATGTGGGGACAATGGAAGCAGCTGGGAAAATCAAAGAGAAGACTCCATTTCAGCCCATAATATATTCTGAGCACGTCTACTTAGAAACTTTCTTGAAACAGACAAGCATATTCTTAAGCTTTCCTGATGTAAACACAATTCAGACATCTCCACTCAATGCCACCAGCCATGTTCAAGTCCCCACGCCTATTTCTTACACTCCTTTGTCACATTCTTAGCAAGGGGGTGGTACGACTTCCTCCAGGGGACCCTTCGGAATGCTTGGAGGATGATTTGGTCCCACGCTGATGCTCATGATAGTCAGGGCCCAGGGATGCTAAACATCCTGCTTTGAGGAGGATAGTCCCATGCAGTGAAGAACTGCCCCAGCCAAAATGCCACTACCATCCTAATAAGAAGCAGCAGGAGGGGCGGCCCACTTCTTGATGGCTACTGCTTTGTGCAAAGGGCAGTGGAGAACTCATACAGACTATGCAGAAACCTCCCCACCCTCTGCTCCAAATGGATGAAAGAAAGAGGGAGTGCCCTTGAACAGGTGTGAACTGTACCTGTGCTGTTCAGGAGTAGTCTCTCTCCCAAGGTGGAATGCCTGCAACTTACATTCTGTCACTGGCTTAATGTTCTGATCCTGGGCTCTCCTCAGTGCAGTTGTGCAAAACAAGCTTGAGTGGGGGAATGAGTTATAGAAAGCTCTGGGGGCGGGATGTGTGTGTAAGTACAGCCCTGTCAATAGGACAACCCTTAGAGTCTGAGAGTCTTTCTCGCTGGGGGTTGGGTCAAATGGAAAGGCAGCTGATAACTGGGTGACTTGAACGTGTCACCTGATTGCCTTGACCTCGGTTTCGCACCTGTACACATGGAGTAATAGCAGCACCCCCTTCCCAGGGCTCTTGGGGATTTCAACAGAGATTATACACACAGAGCATTTAGAAAAATGCCTAGAAACAGTAAACAACAAATGTAGACTGTCATTAGCATTATCTTTAGGTAGACTAGTAAGTTCCCCAAACTGTTGAGAGATTGCCCCAACCAGAACAAGAAGGCACATTACTCAGCCCAGTTCTGTGCCAGGCTTGGTGCCAGACACACAAGAGTTTGTTACTTAACTCGAAGTACCCACCCCCATTTTCCTGATCAGGAAGCTGAGGCTCAGGGAAGTAAAGTGACTTGTCAGAGAACACAGAACCAAGTCCTGGGAGGCTGGTTCCGTGACCCATTTGCAAGGCCCAAGGCCTGGGAGGCAAAGCTCTCTAAGAGTGGTGGGCTGGTGGTGGGCGGGAGGCTCAGACCCTGGGTAGTGAGCCGGAACTGATTTCCTCATTGCTGGCCCACTGTGGGGCCTCTGATGATCACTGCTTCCCAGTTGGTGGGAGATGAATGAAAGTGACACAGAATTTGCTGTTGACAACTCTAATTGTGGAGTTTGGACATGAGTGAAGAACATATCATGTAAAATAAACAACAAATCAAGGGGCTCCCGCTGAAGCTGGGGGAGCAGCCCGTGCTAAGTCGCTTCAGTCCTGTCGGACTCTTTGCAACCCTGTGGACTGTAGCCTGCCAGGCTCCTCTGTCCCAGGCAAGAATACCGGAGTGCGTTGCTCTGCCCTCCTCCAAGGGATCTTCCTGACCCAGGGATTGAACCCACGCCTCTTACACTGCCTGCACTGGCGGACGGGTTCTTTACCACTAGCACTGCCTGGGAAGCCAGGGAGCAGCCAAGGGGCTTCGCTCGGGGGAGGAGGTCACCACTGCGGCACTGACATCCGGGCAGCAGACCCATCTGTCCGCTGTCTCCCTGTGCGCCTGCACCGCACGCCAAGCACACGTCCGGGCCACGGCTCTGCCCCGTGTGTCACTACCGAGCGGGAAAGGGCCGTGGGTGCTTTCCTAAAGGCGGGTGCGGCCAGCTCCAGGCAGACACTCACAGGCCGGCCCAGTGGGTGTCAGTGACGGAGGCGGAGCCCTGTGCCGGCGCCACGCCCCGTGGAGGAGCCGGATCTGGGAGGCAGTGCTGGGAGAGAAACAGCAGGGGGCGCCCGCCTGCTCCTCCCGCCCTGGAGTGTGCCCCTTCTGCTCGCGGGGAGAGGCTGCCCTTAATCACACCAGCCATCGTGTCCTAGGCACTGGGCTAGGTGCTGTCACATATGGGCCATCAGAGCCCTCAGGACCATTTAGTGAGGCCCCTGTTCAGGGCTTACAACTGGCATTAGAAAGAGGGAGTCACCAGCCACAGTCACACATGTGCTGGAAGTACTGGGCCTAGATCCCAGCCTCTCCTGACCCCAAGTTTGTGAAGGTACAATCACACTGCCCTGAGTCCTCTGGTGCGAACGCCATCCCCTCAAGCAAGTGGCCTGCACCGTGAATGGGGGAGTGCTGAGGGATGGCTGCCCGTAGAGTGTGCAGAAAGCGGGCTGTCCCAGAGCCAGGCGTTGCATCACCCCAGAGGCCTCATCACCCTGTATCCCATAGAAATGGTGGCCCCCGGAATCGTGTGTGGCTGTAGCTTAGAGACCGATAGAGAGCCGCTTTATAACCCAGTGATTCCATTCCTGAGTATTTATCCAAAAAACCCAAAACCACTAATTAGAAAAGGTACATGGCACCCTAATGTTTGTAGCAGCGCTATCCACAGTTGCCAAGATGTGGAAGCAACCTATGTCCATCGACAGGTGGACGGATAAAGAGGACGTGGCACACAGATACAATGGGGTACTACTCAGCCAGGAAACAGAACACAATTTTGCCATTTGCGGTGACATGATGCACTTGGAGTGAGATAAGTCAGACAGAGAAAGACAAATATTGTATGATGTCACTTATATGTGGAATCTAAAAAATAATGCGAGCCAGTGAGTATAACAAAAAAGGAACATACTCACAGATACAAAGAACAGAGAGGTGGTTACCAGTGGAGAGAGGGGCAAGACAAGGGTGGGAACTAATAGGTACCTACTATTAGGCACATCATAAGCTACAAGGATATATTTTACAACATTGGGAATATAATCAATTTTGTAACAACTGTAAATGGACTTGTTGTTTGGTTACTAAGCTGTGCTCCACTCTTTGTGACTCCATGGAGTACAGCTGGCCAGGTGCCTCTGTCCATGGGATTTCCAGGCAAGAATACTGGAATGGGTTGCCATTTCCTTCTCCAGGGGATCTTCCTGACCCAGAGAACAAATCCATGTCTCCTGCACTGGCAGGTGGATTCTTTACCACTGAGCCACCAGGGAAGCCGAATAAAGGGAGTATAGTCTTTAAAACTGTGAATCACTATTTGCACACCTGTAACATATAATATTGTACAGTAATTATACTTCAATTAAAAAAAAAACAAAAAAAAGAATTATAAAGGATCTGAGAATTCAACCTGCTAACAAGCTAACCTAATGGATGTTGGTAGAAAACACGACTTCTGGGTCAGAAACAAAGGATGGTTATCCTCTGTTATCTTACCACAGTCAGTTTCTCTTTACTGAAAGAGTTAACAATTTACAGAATTTTTATTAATAAAAACATGATCAAATTAGTATTTGGAAGCTCTAAGGATTGTATTGTAAAATAAAATATTAAATGCAGAAGATGTCTTAAGAAAATGAAGGGACCCTATGTGGATTAGACCCCGAACAATGCAGACCTGGAGGTGGCCAGCTAGAGCTTCAGGCCTGGGTGAGGCTCCTCCCAGACTGTAACTGAGTCAGGGCCCTGTACTAACAGTCCTCAGCTAATACCTGGGCGATACAACCACACACAAGGAGCCAAGAAACAAACTCAGGGAAGTTTTTCAAAACCTTACAACAACTTGATGCCTGGCATTCTTATTTATTTATAGATAAAAATTGTAGAGAAGTGAAGTCTGCCAAAGTTCACAGAGAAGTGGCTGGCGATTTAAATTCTCAGCCCACGAAGTAAAACTTTTCAACTGTCTCTGAGATGTTACTTGAAAGTTCTGGGGATGCAAACAGTCCATGAAGGGCCTCTAACACCCCATGCGTTGGTCTTGGGAGCATTGCCAACCAGGCCAGGGGTGATGGCTTTATTATGACCCTGTGTGGGAATTGCAGTTTCTAAAGAGTGAATAGCAGACAAATAAGCTAGTCTTTTCTCTCATTTCTCTCTCTCTCTCTCTCTCTCTCTCTCTGCCTGTGTGTGTACATGTACAGAGAGCCAAGTGAGAAAAAATGAAGAAATTCTAAAAATTCCAAAAAGCGAAGGAAACAAATTCCATTTACAATTCCACACTTCTCTTAAACACATTACCTGATCTAACATGAAATTCATCTCCAGGGTAAGTTCTAATCTTTATACCTTGAGTCAAAAAGCACTTCCTGAAGCATAAATGTGACAGCTTCAGTATTTCAAAACTTTAAAAGGAATTAAAGTCCCTTTCCTCTTTCTTCTTCTACAGAATTTGCTTTCCTATAGAAAAAGCACCTACCCCTCCCCGCCCCCCTACTCCCACCCCCACCGCCCTGCCTGGTGTCCTTCACAG
>SJXQ01010604.1:138643-225238 GCA_006408695.1 Aepyceros melampus
GAAGATTCAGGCAGAAAGAGTGGGAAAGGCCCTCAGAACCTGTCTTGACCCATTTCTCCTCTGATGGCCTAATGAGAAAGTGGTTTGGGGCCATAGGTTACATCATATAACTGGTAATTATCTCAGTGCCCACCTCTCTCCAGACCAGGGCTCTTCCAGGTCCAAGACCTGGGTAACTCTGTCTCTGCCTCTCAGTTCTTGGCCTGACGTAATACTCGATGCAAGTTTGCTGAATGAGCAGATGAATGAATGAGTGAGTGAACGAGTGAGTGACTGAATAAATAGAGCCTGTGGGGAGACTCCACTGTTGCATTTCTCCAGCAGAAGAAATTTTCCAGGCTGTTACACTAATTAGGGCTAATATTCTCAGTTATTTTGAGGATTGCTTGAAATTTGCTGCTAATTTTTAAAAAAAGGTTACGTTTACTCATTAACCAATTAGCATGCTTCCCAGCAGCTTCACTTCACTAATTTGATTAGTTACACTAGGCTTTCTCCTACCCAGGGCTTTCTCTGAGACCCAGGAATATCACAACGCTAACAGAGTCAACTTTTCAAACAGCATTTAAACAGAACCTCTCAAAGGGTTGAACCCAGATGTGAACATGGCCCCTCTGCCTCACCCAAGCTGCCTGTGGGTCCCTGATGTCTTTGAGACCCACTGGGCTCCACAGGTAGTTGCTGTTCTACAGTACCACTCCTATTACCAGACCACATTTGCTCTTCAAGGGAAATGAAACTTCCCAAGAGGTGAGGACTTCCTAAAAGACAACCCAGCCTGTGTCTGATGAATGAATGAACAAAACTGGAGGAGAAAATGGAAGTCAAAATACAGGCATCCTTCCCAGCCCTGTCTTGGCCAGTAACTCATAGTGTGACCCAGGCAGGAAGTTTACATTCCCAGATGCCATTTTCTTGTTTTCTTATTTGTCAGAGGAGGAACTGATTTAGAAAATACCTAAGTTTGTGTGGTAGAGACAAGGCTTCCTGGGCACCCAGAAAACCCTGACTTCCCACGTCCTCTGTGATAATTCTGGTTAATTGAACGTGACAGGAGGTGATGTGAGGCCCTTTTCATCTGAGGCACGGAAGTCAGGTTACCAGTCACGTTCTTTCTTTTTAGGGATGCTGGGGGTTGAACTGTGTACCTCAAAAATTCATATGTTGAAGTCTTAACATCTAGTACCTGAGAATGTGACCTTATTTGGAAATACAGTTAGCTGCAGATATAATTATAAATTAGGATGAGAGTGGAGTGGGTGGGCCCCTAATCCAATATGACTGGCATCCTCATAAAATGGGGGAATGTGGACGCAGACAAGCACTCGGGGAGAACACCCGTGATGGGGAATGTCGCTGCCACAAGCCAAGAAACTGCCAGAAACTGGGGAGAGAGGCCTGGAGTAGATGCTTCCCAGGTGCCTTCAGAGACAGCACAGCCCTGCCGATACCGCAGTCTCAGACTTCCAGCCTTCAGAACTTCAAGATAATGAATCTCCATTCTCTAAGCCACCCAGTTTGGGCTTCTTTGTTACAGCTGCCCTAGGAAATAATTGGGGGAAAGGCCATGTGCTTAGGCTATGAATCCACAAGGGTTTCTGAGTCACTAATGGCCTGGAGAGTCACCTCACCTTTAGCCAACTTTGTGAAAAGACTAAGAGAAATACCTAAAACCTGGGAATAAGGCAAGAGAGAAAGGAGGTAATCTATCCATTCAGTATCATACTGGAGCATTGTCTAACAAGCCCACCCGACCAGTATGTAATTTTCCAAGAGAATATACCCATGTTTGACTTTGTTATTAACCTTTTGATTAGTACTCAGACACACTAACTTCTAGATTTCTGTCTGGGTTGAAAACATCACATCATAGGCTATGATTTTATTTCTCTGTAGGGCGTTAACTACTTTTGGATCAAATTTACAACCTTATTCTAACAGTCTTCTTTAGAAAATTCCCACAGACACTGAGTTCCTCAAATGCTTTCAGTACCTGCTTGCTGCTTCCCTTATTAATGAACTAAATATGTTTTTATTATATGTTCATTTTAAGAGTCATGTTTTCCTTTTTTTTTTTGAATTGATTAGTTAATGCTAGTGTGATTTGGGATTATTACATGGTTGATACCAGTTGTTTCTGAGAACCTGTATTTTTAAAACCCCAAATGGAAAAACTTAGAAATTTGGATGAAGAAAAGAAGGAAGGGAAGTTCACCTTCAAGTCAGCAGGATGAACTTAGCCAGCCGGAGGTCCTGCCTTCTTTCCCTCTTCTTCCTTCACCATTATATTCAAAAACTCTGTGTCCTTATAATTTTGGAAGTTTCATATCCCTCTTGAATCTGTTCCTCTCCAGGCTACACATTCCCTTTCTTAAGGACATGGTCTTTGCCAATCTGGTAATAATTATCCAATATTTAGCAAGCAATGACTGTGTTCCAGGTTTGTTGTCTAAGTGTTTCATGTGCATCAATTTATTGTTTGTTTAATTCTTAAAATTAATGTGTATTTAATTCTTAAAACAACCCTAAAGGGTAGATACTACTATAATCTCTACTTTTTTAGGTTGTGAAATTGACACAGACAGGTTATGACACTTACCCAGGGAACTGGGTTAGTAAGTGATAAGGCTGGGATCTGAACCCAGGTAGTCTGGTTCTTGACCATTATATACCTCGTCATTTGCCTTTTAACATTTTTATGCTTCCTATCAAGTGTGATGCTCAGGAAGGAATATATGGGGCTTCATAACAGAGGCCAGCAAGACTGTCACCTTGGGTAGGTCTCTGATCCCCAGATAACAATGTGAGATGCCACACCCCTCTGCTGGAGTTGTGCAGAGCACAACCTGCACAACTGCACGTGGCAGGCCCGTCTGTGGACTTCCTTGGGTTCTCCTTGACCTCCGTGGCCATGGCACCAAGAGATTTGCTGAGAACTGTTAGTAAGAGGGGAAGCGCTCCTAGAAATGCATGTTGAGCATCTTATTTGGACCAAGCCTAGGAGAGTCAGAGTATCCCTGAGGCCTGTATCTGTTCACAGTCCCCTTCTGAGATGTACCCTGACCTTGTACTAAGGTCATCCTCCTCCTCATCTTGTCTCTTCCATGAGGCAATCATTTCTTAAGGGTTAGTAGATGCCATTGGGAAGCCTTGAGAACCAGAGGCCCAGCCTCCTCACCATCTGCTTATCCCCTGCACCTCAGTCAGTTCAGTTCAGTCACTCAGTCATGTCCAACTCTTTGCAACCCCATGGACTGCAGCATGACAGGTTTCCGTCTATCACCAACTCCCAGAGTCTACTCAAACTCATGTCCATTAGTCGGTGATGCCATCCAACCATCTCATCCTCTGTCATCCGCTTCTCCTTTATCTTCAATCTTTCCAGCATCAGGGTCTTTTCAAATGAGTCAGTTCTTTGCATCAGGAGGCCAAAGTATTGGAGTTTCAGCTTCAGCTTCAGTCCTTCCAGTGAATATTCAGGACTGATTTCCTTTAGGATAGACTGGTTTGATCTCCTTGCAGTCCAAGGGACGCTTAAGCATCTCCTCTAACACCACAGTTGAAAAGCATCAATTTTTAGGCACTCAGTTTTCTTTATAGTCCAACTCTCACATCCATACATGACTACTGAAAAAACCATAGCTTTGACTAGACAGACCTTTGTTGGCAAAGTAATGTTTCTGCTTTTTAATATGATGTCTAGGTTGGTCATAAGTTTTCTTCCAAGGAGTAAGCGTTTAATTTCATGACTACAGTCACCATCTGCAGTGATTTTGGAGCCCCCCAAAATAAAATCTGTCACTGTTTCCATTGTTTCCCCATCTATTTGCCTTGAAGTGATGGGACCAGATGACATGATCTTAGTTTTTTTGAATGTTGAGTTTTAAGCCAACTTTTTCACTCTCGTCTTTCACTTTAATCAAGAAGCTCTTCAGTTCTTTACTTTCTGCCATAAGAGTGGTGTCATCTGCATATATGAGGTTATTGGTATTTCTCCTGGCAATCTTGATTCCAGCTTGTGCTTCATCCAGTTTAGCATTTTCATGATGTACTCTGCATATAAGTTAAATAAGGAGGGTGACAATATAGAGCCTTGATGTAATCCTTTCCCAGCTTAGAACGAGTCTGTTGTTCCATGTCCAGTTCTAACTGTTGCTTCTTGACCTGCATACAGATTTCTCTGGAGGTAGGTAAGGTGGTATGGTATTCCCATCTCTTGAAGAAATTCCCACAATTTGTTGTGATCCACACAGTCAAAGACTTTGGCATAGTGGCATAGTCAATAAAGCAGAAGTAGATGCTTTTCTGGCACTTTCTTGCTTTTTCAATGATTCAATGGATGTTGGCAATTTGATCTCTGATTGGGCTTCCTTGGTGGCTCAGAGGATAAAGCATCTGCCCGCAGGCAGGAGACCTGGATTTGATCTCTGGGTTGGGAAGATCCCCTGGAGAAGGAAATGGCAACCCACTCCAGTATTCTTTCCTGGAGAATCCCATGAATAGAGGAGCCTGGAAGGCTATAGTCCACGGGGTTGCAAAGAGTCAGACACGACTGAGTGACTTCACTTTCTTTCCTCTGCCTTTTCTAAATCCAGCTTGAACATCTGGAAGTTCATAGTTCACGTACTGTTAAACTTGGCTTGAAGAATTTTGAGCATTACTTTGCTAGCAAGTGAGATGAGTGCAATTGTGCGGTAGTTTGAGCATTCTTTGGCTTTACCTTTCTTTGTGATTGGAATGAAAACTGACCTTTTCCAGTCCCGTGGCCACTGCTGAGTTTTCCAAATTTGCTGGCATTTTGAGTGCAGCACTTGCACAGCATCATCTTTTAGGATTTGGAAGAGCTCAACTGGAATTCCATCACCTCCACTAGCTTTGTTTGTAGTGATGCTTCCTAAGGCCCCCTTGACTTCGCATTCAAGGATGTCTGGCTCTAGGTGAGTGATCACACCATTGTGGTTATCTGGGTCATGAAGATCTTTTTTGTACAGTTCTTCTGTGTATTCTTGCCACCTATTCTTAATATCTTCTGCTTCTGTTAGGTCCATACAAGTTTCTGTCCTTTATTGTGCTCATCTTTGCATGAAATGTTCCCTTGATATCTCTAATTTTCTTGAAGAGATCTCTAGTCTTTCCCATTCTGTTTTTTCCTCTATTTCTTTGCATTGATCACTGAGGAAGGCTTTCTTATCTCTTCCTGCTATTCTTTGGAACTCTGCATTCAAATGGGTATACCTTTCCTTTATCTCCTTTGCTTTCATTTCTCTTTTCTCAGGTATTTGTAAGCCCTCCTCAGATAACCATTTTGCCTTTTTGCATTTCTTTTTCTTGGGGATGGTCTTGATGCCTGCCTCCTGTACAGTGTCATGAACCTCCATCCATAGTTCTTCAGGCACTCTGTCTATTAGATTGAATCCCTTGAATCTATTCTCATTTCCACTGTATAATCGTAAGAGATTTGATCTAGGTAATACCTGAATGGTCTAGTAGTTTTCCCTGCTTTCTTCAATTTAAGTCTGAATTTGGCAATAAGGAGTTCATGATCTGAGCCACAGTCATCTCCCGATCTTGTTTTTGCTGACTGTATAGAACTTCTCCATCTTTGGCTGCAAAGAATATATATAATCAATCTGATTTCAGTATTGACCACCTGGTGATGTCCATGGGTAGAGTCTTCTCTTGCATTGTTGGAAAGGGGTGTTTGCTATGACCAGGGCCTGCACCATGGATGCAGTCCATCCCAATGGATGGATGAACACCTGCCAAGGATACACAGCCCATCTCCAGGATGACCCAGTTCTCCCCAGCTCTCCCAACTCATTGGGAAGGCCAGACTCAACAAATTCCTGCCACAGCAGAGTCCCTACACCACCCTGTTCTTGGAAATGTGTGTGATTTGAGGCTGGTCTTAAGCCTCCTTACTTCTGGGTATTGACAGCTGTGTACCTCAAGCCTGGTATGAGAGGGCAGCTGGGCCCCAGTATTCATGTACAGACCAGTTACAGGAAGGTACCGTGGGGGATGGGAGGGGACCCAAGATTTTAAGGCCTGCTGCAGCTCCACAACAAAAAGCTGATTTACAAAGCATCAAGGCAAGGCAGCTCCAAGTATTCCTGGCAAACACAGCACAAGCTCACAACATCCTAGGCAACTGGATTTCAGAACAAAAATATTCAAGGTAAGCAGATTGGCAGAGCTGGCGGAACTGGGCCTGGAGATGGCCAGTCCAACTTCCTCACTGGCAGATAAGAACACAGACCCAGACAAAACTAATCAATCGTGCTAGAGATGAAAATTGTCATTACCTGGGCTTCCCTGGTGTTTCAGATGGTAAAGAATCTGCCCACAATGTGGGAGACTTGGGTTCAATTCCTGAATTGGGAAGATCCCCTGGAGAAGGAAATAGCAACCCACTCCAGTATTCTTGATTGGAGAATTCCATGGACAGAAAGCCTGGAGGGGTACAGTCCATGGGTTCACAAAGATTTGGACATGACTAAGCAATTAACACATAGCATTGGATGGAGGTATTGACCAAGAGACAGAATGAGGAAGCCCATTGGGATGATGGGCTTGATGTAGGTGGTGCCTGTACAGTGTCTATGAATGTGGAAACTCACTGAACTGTATACTTAAGATGTGTATGCTGCTGCTGCTGCTAAGTCTCTTCAGTTGTGTCCGGCTCTGTGTGACCCCATTGACGGCAGACCACCAGGCTCCCTCGTCCCTGGAATTCTCCAGGCAAAAACACTGGAATGAGTTGCCATTTCCTCCTCCAATTAAGATGTGCATACCTTAGTGGAAAAGCATACCTCAGTAAAAGAATAAAACAAAATAAGGCCCAGAGAGGGTTAAGGTGATTGCAAATGTGTGCCGAGACCAAGCTCAGGCTTCCTGATGCCCCATTCACTGTCCTCATCACTATACCCCACTGCATTTTTGCTACTATAGCAAAATGCTCTCATAACCTATGGGTCAGCTTTGACTAAGGTTGGAGCCCACAGCACATGACATCTGAGGTCAAGGAAAGACAGTCCAGTGTGAGCTGGAGTTAGAAACTGGAGAGTATTTATACTGAGCAAGGCTCAATAATCAGTAATAATAATAATAATAATCTAAGCTCAACATTCAGAAAATGAAGATCATGGCATCTGGTCCCATCACTTCATGGGAAATAGATGGGGAAACAGTAGAAACAGTGTCAGACTTTATTTTGGGGGGCTCCCAAATCACTGTAGATGGTGACTGCAGCCATGAAATTAAAAGACGCTTACTCCTTGGAAGAAAAGTTATGACCAACCTAGATAGTATATTCAAAAGCAGAGACATTACTTTGCCGACTAGTCAAGGCTATGGTTTTTCCTGTGGTCATGTATGGATGTGAGAGTTGGACTGTGAAGAAGGCTGAGCACCGAAGAATTGATGCTTTTGAACTGTGGTGTTAGAAAAGACTCTTGAGAGTCCCTTGGACGCAAGGAGATCCAACCAGTCCATTCTGAAGGAAATCAACTCTGGGATGTCTTTGGAAGGAATGATGCTGAAGCTGAAGCTCCAGTACTTTGGCTACCTCATGCGAAGAGTTGACTCATTGGAAAAGACTCTGATGCTGGGAGGGATTGGGGGCAGGAGGAGAAGGGGGCAACCGAGGATGAGATGGCTGGGTGGCATCATGGACTCGATGGACATGAGTCTGAGTGAACTCCGGTAGTTGGTGATGGACAGGGAGGCCTGGCGTGCTGGGATTCACGGGGTCGCAGAGAGTCAGACACGACTGAGAGACTGAACTGAACTGAATATCATCATAGCAATAGCAATAGCTAAACATTTACTGAGCCTTTACTATATGCTAGGCATTATTTTAAATGTATTAAATCCTTACAACATTGTTCTTTATGGTATACACCATTATTAATCCGTATCTTACAGGTGAAAGAAATAGGCCTACATTTAAAAACCTGTCCAAAGGTTCACAACTGGAAAGTTTCAAAGCTGCCATTTGGACTCAGGTGATCTGGCTCCAGAGTCGATGCCCCTCATAGCATAGACTGCCCGGTACTGAAGCACTGCGGCTGGCAGGCTCGGCTTGCGGGCGCCCACCATCCCACGAGGAGACGTCTGACGTGTGGCCAGAGATACAGATGGCCATCAGCACCACATGCTTCCACCTGGACTCATTAAAAGTGAGGGCACCTATTGCGTCTTGGACCGTACGTATTACAACGCAGAGAGGGAATTTACACAAAGATGGAACTACTATGGCCTTGGCCATCTTGGCCCACACTCAGGAACAACGGAAACTCGGGTGCCTGAGTGCATTAACAATCAGAGAAATGCAAATTAAAACTACAACGTGATAGCCGTATACAACCACCACAATGTCTAGAAGTTTAGGAAGACAGATAATACGGAATACCGTCAAGGATGGGGAAGAACTACAACTCTCACATGTGGCTGGTGGGGTAAAAATTAATACAACTACTTAGGAAAACTGATACAGTGTATTAGATGGCTCTGGCTGCCATAACAAAATGCCACAGACTGGGTGGCTTAAAGGAAGATGGAACTACCTATGACCTTATTTATTTTTTCACACAGTTTTGGAGTCGGGAAGTCTAAGATCCAGGTGGTGGCCTGTTCAGTTTCTGGTGAGAATTTCTGGTGCAAATGGCTACTTTCCTGCTGTGTCCTTACATGGCAGAGAGTGACGGAGCGCTCCAGTGGCCCTTCTTATAAGGACACTAGCCCCATAAAATCAGTGTTGCACTTTATGACCTTATTTAACCAGATTACTTCCTTACTCCGCATATAGACAGGCTTAGCACTTCAACATGTGAATTTTGGAGTGACACAGTTTCAGTCTATAGCATTGTGCTCTTGGCCCCCACCAAATTAATTTCCTTCTTTCACGCAATGTACATTCATTTCATCCCAACAGCCTTGAAAGTCTTAACTCATTCCAGCACTGACTCTAAAGTCAAGATATCATCTAAATCAGATATGTGTGAGACTCAAGGTATGACTCATTCTGCGGCACAATTTCTCTCCAGCTAAGAACCTGTGGAATCAGACAAGTTATGCACTTTCAAACTATGATGGTGGGACAGGCATAGGATAGGTGATCACATTACAAAAGGGAGAAACTGGAAGGAAGAAAGGGGTGATGGGTCGCAAGCAAGCCCAAAACCCAGAAAGGCAAAATTCCACTGGATCTTAAGGCTCAGGAAAAATCACCTTTGTCTGGATACTCTGCCCTCCAGGCCCACTGGGGTGGCAGCATCACCCCTCACTGCTCTGCGGGGCAGCCTGCCCCTTTGGCTGTCTGGAGTGGCCCTGTCTAAGTTGCTTACTGCCTTGCTCCCACCCTACTGGCTTGGGGCAGGGTCATCCTGGCCCACTGAAACCAGAGTGGCAGGCCCATCCTTTGAGTGAACAGCCTTACCCTGGGGCTAGTGGTAGGAGTAAGGACTTGTGCCCTGATGATCTCTAAATCACCTTCAGTATCCTTTGTCCCTTGTGAACAGTACATGTTAACAATTGAATAGCTTTATGGTCCCATCTTACAGAATCCAAGAAGTCCAATAGTGTTCATCTTTCCCTGATTTACCTTTACTTCAAACTGGCAGTGTCCCTGCTGGTATAACCCCCTCTCTATTGATGTCTTCTGCTGTGAGATGGTTGATTAAGTCCAAGAGCCCCACCTCTTATCTCTTAATCAAATGATTGTTCAGTAGCACTTCTGGTATTCTCTCCAAATCAACCTTTCTCATTTTTTGTAATGTGGATAGGCTGAGAATTTCCCAGACCTTCACGCTAAGGTTAAATGAGGTCTAAGGGCAGAGCTCTGATGCAATAAGATTAGTGCCTAATTAGTCTTTTAAGAAGAGACTCCAGAGAGCTTGCTTATTCTTTCCCCCTTGCCACACAAGGACACTGTGAGAAGGTGTCTATCTGCAAGCTAGAAAAAGAGAGACCAACTCAGCTGGCACTTGGATCTTGGACTTTCAGCCTCAGAACTGTGAGCAAATACATTTCTATTGTTTAAGCTATCTGGTTTCTGGCATTTTGTTACAGCAGCCCTTGTAGACTAATATAGGCAGTGTCTACTAAAAGTGATCATACGTCAACCCTATGACTCAGTGATTCGACTTCTAGGTTTAAATCCAGAAGAAATGAGTACATATGCACACCAAAAGACACGGATGAGAATGTCCATAGCAGCAGTATTTGTAATATCCCCAACCTGGCAGTAGCCCAACTGTCCATCAACAGTAGAATATACAGTAAATACGGTATGTTCATAAAATGGAATAGGCATGGTAGAAAAAAAATGGACAGATTACAACTATATATATACAGAAATAATGATGAAGGAAAGATTCAAAAATGAGAAAGCATATACTCTATGATACTATTTACATAAGGCTCAAAGCAATACTGTGGGGCTTTTTTTTTGGTTTTTTTTTTTGACCTGGTGTGTTTGCTCTGTATTTCACAGGTGTGTTTGCTGTGAGAGTTCATTACTCTGTACACTTATAATTGTCTATTTTCTGCATATATGTTATATGCCAACAAAAAGCTTGCATAAAAGTAGTCACTCATGAAAAATGTTATACCATTCTAATAATGGAGAATGAGTGGATATACTGTGTGGTGTGAGGATAATGTGATCTGCTGACTGTGACTGACCGATCAGTGATGTCACAGCAGCTCAGCCCACAGAAAGCACCGAGTGGCAGAGCTCGCAGTGGGCCATTTCTGGAAAGCCTTGGGACATACACTAGTGACGCATCACGGTATCCTTCGGTTGTACGACCTTCAGTGTCGGCAGGTGACAGCTCTTTAAAACACTTTAACCTCAACTGCACAGACACATGTATCTTCTATACGCAAGTATCTTTTCAAAATCATTTTATACTTCTGGAGGTAAGATAAGTAAACTCTGAAAATGCCAAGTCACGATGGGTCAGTCTCTGGTGTCCTTGGTCATTGACTGTCCATTGTACTTTGTTGAATAAATCATTTTTCTTGCCAGTGTCTCAGCGTCCTCTTTGGATATCTGAAGGCTACACTATGAATGGAGAATTTTAGGGGGATAACTTACTTTTCTGGTAGCTTCCCTTCATTCTCTGCTAGAAGGTCAGAAGACCTAGAAAGGATCTCATGGCTATAAATGTTGGTCCCAGCTATGATGGACCAAAGGGCAGAACCCGAGGCACTCTGAAGAGATTCTGAGATGGCAGGGAGTCTAGGGGAAACTTAGGGCTCCCTCCAGCCAGGGAAAGGCATGGCTGCCAGAGCCAAGACTGTAATCTGTGACAGTCTCCCCAATGGAGGCAGGTGTCTCTCTTTAGAGATGTATCACCTTCCTTGTGCTCACCCCAGGGGATCCTGGCATCCCAGCCTCTGCTCCTTTAGACTCCTTCCAGGCATACAAGTATGACTCTCTTTTCTTCTCATGAGGATACTTTCTAATGAAAAGCCCCCAAGGTCCATGGGCCCAGAGTAGCCGTGACAGAGTTTAGCTTCTCTTTTCCCACCAGACACACACATGTACACATCGGCACAGGGATCTCAGAACACTCACCTGGGGTGTCATCCCGTGGCAGATGTACACAATAGGAACATTTTCTGTCTCTGGACCCTGATCAAGACACAAATCAGTCTTCAGGGAGTTCTGCAACTGAACACCAGAGGAGAGGCCGTCAAACAAAAGAAACAGAGAAATAAAAGCGTTAAGTCAGGAGAAACAAGCATTCCATTGAGACAGGCTCTGCTTCCATAGTCAATTCTGCTTTCAGTCAACCCTGAATACTACAGAAATCAATAAGTACCAACAAATACCAAGAAACCAACAGTATTGGCCTTGCATTAAAGGTGCTGAAGGCAGAGCAGCCTCCTCTGAAGGACAAGAACTTGGATGCTGTTAAACAGGATTCTGGGAGCTGAGAGGGTCTTGGTAAAAATATGACGTACACGCACACACACAAGATGGTACTACATTTCTCATCCTCTCCTTTTGCACAAGGGTGGCATAATGGCCAACAGAAGTCCCAGGATAGAAGATTTTGTTCTTGAGGGTTGGGGGAGGAGAGGAACATGTCAGCTGTTTGGGGGCCTGGGATGTCCCCTGGGATCAGGCCTTCTCTGTCTCCTCCAGACCCAGCAGTGGTTGGCCAGGCCCCAGTGGGGACCCAGCTGATGAAGTTTTCCTAGAGTGGAAGGTCTGGTGGGTGAATAAGAGAGAAGGGGACCAGAGAGGTGATAGGAGAGGGGAGAGGTGTCTCTTATCTTCACCTACAAATACATGCTAATCAACAGTACAAAAGTCCTATGAACCAATATCTTAGCACATCTAGATAGGAAAGCTGATATTCAACATCCCCTTCTGGCTTGCCCGCTCTCAGCCCTTGGGAAGGGCAGCTTGTGGTTCATGTGGCCCTGCTTACATGCCACAGCTGAGGAGACCAGGGCAGGCTCCAACTCTTAGTTTAGAATGAATTGACAGTTCTCTTTCTTTCCTCCTCTCTCCTCATCCTTCTCTTTCTGGAATGTGACAATCTCATCATCCTCTTATTCTGCCCAGGAATCCTGATGAGAGACCAAACTCCATGTTCAGTGGGTGCTGGCCACTCAGATTGTGGGGCCATTTAGCTCGGGTATGGGGATCTGTTGGGCTTGTGCAAACAGAGAAACCCAGCTGTGATGACGGGGGGATGAAGCAGGAGGCAGATGGATTTAGAGACAAGAGATGATCCTGCCCCCGCTGTGGTTTTCATGGCTTCCAAGCATGAGTGTCTGGGTCCAGCTGTTCTTGTTCCTGGGCCTGTAAGAGAGCTTATGGCATCTTTACCCACCTAAACTGAAGCTCGCTTACATAGCTCTTCTTAGTGATCAAAGCACTTTATTTACAACTGGAGGCTGGAGACTGGGATCCAGAGGAGACCAGAGCAATGGGCCACAGGTGGGTCATCTATCCGGGGAGGGCCAGAGGCAGACAGCGGCTAAGTTTTTGTAGTCTTCATGGATGTGGTAGGAGTGCATGAACCCAATTAACAAGTGTGAAGCCCAACAGATAACTGGAGGCCCACACTTGATCTATGAACATCCTGTTCTTGACAGGGGACGAAGAACAGAGTCAAATTCTTTTCTTTTGAGCTCCCTTTCCCTTACTGGGAATCTCAATCTCAAACTTGGAGTTTAGAGGTTCTGAAGAAATATGAACATGTGTCAGCTCCCTAGACAGGGCCCCAGAAGCATCTATGCAGCATAAAATCCTCTATCATAAACCAACTACCTGACTGATCTGTGTGGGAGGAGTATATGCAAATACACCCTAGACTCCTCCCACGGCCCACAGAGGGTTGTCTGTCACATCTGAAGCCGTGATCCATCAGTGAGACCTGCATAAAGTTCCAGAAAGCCCTGGTGTCAGACATGGCTCTCCTGTGGGTCCCCAAAGCTGGCCTCTGAATGAGGGTGAGTGGTGACTTTTGATAAAGTCCTCTTTGATTCTGTGTCATCCATCCCCCATTAAGCAGACTGTCTGTTGAGGAAGTTGGGAGAGACAGGCTGAGATGAAATCCTGGCTCCAGCTGTTTGGTCTGGGCAAAGCAACATAACTCCTTGTCTGTTTCCTTCTCTCTTTCAAATACAGATAATTATAGTGCCAACCTCATACGTTTGTGGATTAACTGAAATAATCTCTGGAAGTGCTCAGTACAGGGCCTGACAAATAGCAAAAGTGTGATAATTGTTAGGTGCTATTATTACTGCTATAACTATCCTGAAAGCCAGTCAGGGAAGTTAGCGTTTATGACTGCATCGATGTGCCAGGTTCCAGGTGAAGGGCTTTCCATGCATTATCCCACCTAATCCTAAAAATTACTCAGCCAGATTGGTAATGTTAACTCTCTTAAGGGTGCAGGAAGTTATGTTGTAGCAAGAAGCTCTGCTTCACCTCCCGGTCTGTAATGCTGCTCCCACTGCATGGGCCCTCTGCTTTGGCCTTCTCTTTTCCCTAAGTCCTCCTCCTCCTGTGGTTCTCAGCCTCTCTGTCCCTCTGGAAGCCTTTCCTGACTTGCATCTGGGTGTAAGGCCACCACCCCTCCATTTCTCTGAGCGCAGCACTTACACACTGTATTCCTGTCACTTCTCTGCTTGCCTGGCTCCTCTATCAGTCACCAGACTAGGCTGAAGGCTTTCTCACTGCCCACGTATTAGACAGTAAGTACATATGGGATGAACGAATGAAGAAAATGAGTAATGAATCAATGGCCTCACAGTTGGAAAAATGGCAGCGCTGGAGTCTGTCTCCAAAGCCCACGCTCTTTCCATCATCAAATGCTGACAATCCTGAGACTGTGAAAAATGTCCCATGAAGTGATATGACTCTAACCTTTAAGGTTTTACAAGCTGCCAGGGTTACACAGTGATTAAGTAGCAAAGCTAACTTTCAGAAGCAGGCATGTCTGTTTCTGGATGCTACTCCATCTCTCCTGTCAGCGCCAGAGCTGGGATTATTCAAAGCCACGCTGTCTCGCAGGCCTGAAGCTCAGTAATCCTGGAGGAGGCCCATGCCCACACTGCAAGGCCCGTGATCCTTCTGCCCGCCGGAGGCATTAATGAACCTTTTACTAGATTGATGGTCTGAGTTTCCTGACATCAGACTTGACAGTGGCCTGAGAGTTCCGGGGGGCTATTTGACCTGAGCAATGAAGTTTAGGCATGAGTTGGAAGGGAAAAAAAAAAAAAGAAAACCTTCACCGAGAAGACTGGTCTCCACTTCAGAGTAAAAGTCGTCACCAGGAAGATTCAGCCCCACAAATCGTCTTGCTCTTGCGCCGCATCCTGCCTCAGCCATCGTCAGCTTACTGCCCTCATTGAGTTCATTATGCTCCCGGACAAGCAGGCGGCTCCGCTCATGTACCCGTGAGAGGAGGCAGGAGCGAGGGGCTCCAGCTGAGCCCTGAACAGTAGCTGGCGAACGCACATGCGCGGGGTCACAGACGTCCGCCAGTCCCGGGAATGGCTGACAGCTCAGCCCTCCGGAGTGGCGGGAGGATGGGTTTTCAGCATGAGAGTGAACACAGCCCCCACTGCGGACTCAGCCAGATCTAGATCGCAACGTGGGCATGCCACTTACTATTTGACCAACCAGTGGTTTCTGGGTGTGATCTGGGTGAGGGGTCTACACGGTAAACGTGCTATCTGTGCTCCTAAGATGCGACTCTTTTGCTTACATGACCAGAATGCCTTGGGCCCAGACCCAGGATTGCAATGGCTGTGTGCAAGCACCTCCACTGTTATGCCTCTCTGGCTGAGTCTGGCGAATTCTTTTAGCTACAGCTGATAGCTTGGTGAGACCATGAATCCAGAAGCTTGCCTTGGCTCTCAGAGGCCTGGGCCAACAGCTTCTCCGGAGCCACAGTAGCATGTCTGCCCTTTTTTGGTCCAAGAGTGACCAGGCAGCCCACATGACGTGCTGTGGACAGCATATCAGCTGTGTCCTCGGGACGGTTCTGGGGAGCTGGACGGGGCGATGGGCACCTCACAGTCCATGTGCTTCCACAGCGAAGGCGGGATCTGGGGCCTCAGGTAACAGCTGAGCAGCGCCAGCTGAGTTTCCTGACATCTAAATTACACCAGACGAGAAGGGAAGAGGCAAGAGGCTACTGGGCGGTTCTCTCAGGACATGGCAGCCACAACACGGGGACTGTCATGGGAAGGCACGACCCCCTCCGATAGTCAGGCCTCCGGGACAACAGAGGCCCTGCAGGGGGGTAGAAAGGGGCAGTTCCTGGGACCCTGGCTCTGTCTCCTTTAGAATCCTAGGATGTGAGTATTGGCAGGCTCATGGGAACACTGAAGCCGGCCCTTCAGCAGAATCCTTCCTCTCCAGGCTGAGGCTGTGCCCATTAAGTTCCTGCCTCCTGAGGCAGGCCTTGAACCCAGTTCTGGCCACAGGCCATCAGAGGAAGAATTCTTCCATCAAGTTTTCATCCTGGAATATCTAAAAGGTCTGAGGGGACACTCCAAAGGGAGGAAGGGGAGTGATATCAGAAGCTGATGTTCTAGACTCAGTTTCCCTCAGGTTGACGACCTGTGTGAACATGGGCAGTCACTGTGCTGCTTTCTTTCCCCATCTGTAACACACCAGGGGCAGGGAGTGAGCCTAGTAACCCCAGGGGATAGTTATGAGGGTAATTTTGGGGGCTTAACTGTCATAGAGAATCTTCATGTGTTCGCTCAGCAAAAACCAGGACAGATATCCAAAAATCAATCAGGTATTTAAAATACCTTAAGAGTTGTAATGTCCTGGGGATATTGGAAGCATGGGGAGAGTTTATAATCTTCAAAGTATTTTAACCTCAGACACAAAATAGATTTCTATATCAGAGACTTTCTTCTGCCCATGAGGAGAGCATTATTTTACCCCACTTAACATACGAAGAAACGAGGACCCACAGACATTAAGACACTTGCTCAGGAAGTGGCTGGGTCAAGATTGGAACCAGGTCCATGTGGATCCAAACCCTCTGCCTCTCTGTCTTGCTGCCTCTGCTGGGGGAACCGCCAATCAATAAGTGGTACTAAAACATCACTCAAAATCCAATGAACTCTGGAAGGATATGTTTCCCAAATCTGCTTTCTAGGAGGCTCTGCATGAGTGAAGATAGTACCTTGGGTAAGGGAGGCATGCAGGCTGGTTGGTAGAATCTCAGGCACCCATGCTTGGGAAATAGTTGGGGTTGTCTTGCAATCTTAGCCTAATTGCATGTTTTTACTTTATTAAGTGGCATATTCATGTTTGGGGCCAGAGCTGAATTGCTTAGGATTGTAAGGAGAGACTAAGCACCCCTCTGAAGGGAATGGAGAGGTGTGGGCTATAAATGTATAGGCTGCTTCCCATGAAGCTCCAGAAACCAGCCTCTTGTCCACAGGTCTACCACAGGTCCCACTTGGGCGGACGTGTCTGGATGAAACCCCAAGGGTGGGCTCCTTACCACCCCGTAGGCAATGATGTCCGAGTACATCCTCATTTCCGGGTACACGCTGACCAGGTACCACCGGAAGGTCTTGCACTGCAGCTGTTTTCTCAGAGCCTTCCTTGCAGTGATGTCCCCGATGTCAATTCCTGAGTCCTGTGCGAGATGCAGACACACAGATGCAGCCACTGCCGTGGTACAGCTTTTTCCTGAGCCTCCCTAACCACAGTTCTGGAGACTGCCTAGTAAAGGCATTTCCTGGGAACTTAACTCAGACATTTCCCCATGTGTGCCTTGGCCCCATAACCATCCCTGTTTGGTCTGCAAAGCAGGAGATCAGCACTGATGGGACTATTGTCAAAGGCCATTGAAAATAAAGGGACCAAATCCTTAAAAAATACTAAAGAAAAAAAGTAAAAGAAATGGAAGAATATAGTCTGGGTGAGGCTATCACTTTGCTGACAAATGTCTATATAGTCAAAGCTATGGTTTTTCCAGTAGTCATGTATGGATGTGAGAGCTGGACCATAAAGAAGGCTGAGTGCCAAAGAACTGAAGCTTTCAAATTGTGATGCTGGAGGAGACTCTTGAGAGTCCCTTGGACAGCAAGATCAGACCAGTCAATCCTAAAGGAAATCAGTCCTGAATATTCAGTGGAAGGACTGATGCTGAAGCTCCAATACTTTGGCCACCTTATGTGAAGAGCGATTCATTGGAAAAGATCCTGAGGCTGGGGAAGATTGAGGGCAGGAGAGAATGGGGTGATAGAGGAAGAGATGGTTGGATAGCATCACTGACTCAATGGACATGAGTTTGAGCAAACTCCGGGAGATAGTAAAGGAGAGGGAAGCCTGGCATGCTGCAGCCCATGGGGTTGCAAAGAGTTGGACATGACTGAGCAACTGAACCAACAACACGGTTACCTCTATCTCAAGAGATAAGATGAGAGATTCTGAACTGTGTGGGGAGAAGGAGAGGAAATGAAAAGAGTTGAAGATGGAATACTGCTAATTCTAATACTATTCCTAGTGATCAGGGTAGCTAAGGCTTACATAACACAACATGCCAGGCTTTGTTCCATATGAGACGTTCCGTTCCGTTCAGTTCCGTTCAGTTCCGTTCAGTCGCTCAGTCATGTCCAACTCTTTGCGACCCCATGAATCGCAGCACGCCAGGCCTCCCTGTCCATCATCAACTCCCAGAGTTCACTCACACTCATGTCCATTGAGTCCATGATGCCATCCAGCCATCTCATCCTCGGTCATTCCCTTCTCCTCCTGCCCCCAATCCCTCCCAGCATCAGAGTCTTTTCCAATGAGTCAACTCTTTGCATGAGGCGGCCAAAGTACTGGAGCTTCAGTTTTAGCATCATTCCTTCCAAAGAAATCCCAGGGTTGATCTCTTTCAGAATGGACTGGTTGGATCTCCTTGCAGTCCAAGGGACTCTCAAGAGTCTTCTCCAACACCACAGTTCAAAAGCATCAATTCTTCGGCGCTCAGCCTTCTTCACATATGAGACAGACACATATATTTTTATATTTTACTTATATTTAATTTATAGGATTCCATGGCAGCTCAGCTGATAAAGAATCTGCCTGCAATGCAGGAGACCTTTGTTTGATCCCTGGGTTGGGAAGATCCCCTGGAGAAGGGAATGGCTACCCACTCCAGTATTCTGATCAGGAGAATTCCATGCAACTGTATAGTTCATGGGGTTGCAAGAGTCAGCATGGCTGAGCAACTTTCATTTTCACTTTATATTAAATTTACATATATGGTCCTATTTAAACTCATGAGGGAGCACAATATAACCCTCATTTTACAGATGCAGGAGGTTCAGTGACCTCCTGGGTGACTTGCCTAAATCCCACAGCTAGTAAGTGATAGAGTTGAGCCCAATCAGCCTGGGTCTGGAGTTCATGCTTTAAAATTTACAGGGCATTTGCAGGAGCCTGACCTTCTGCCTGCTTAGACCAAGTCCTTGTGGAAGAAGCAGAGCCCCTCTCTCTAAGCCTGGTGAGGGTTGCTTGGCATAGACAGTACTGTGTCCTTCATTTCCCAGATGTATCAAAGACGTGGCTCTGAGCCACTGCAGTGCAGCAGGCAAGGAGCAGTCACAGAGACGAGGGTGTGTCCTTGAGTGTGAGCGAGAGAGAACCCCCCATATTTCTTGTGGTCCCAAGAAGCCCTGGGACCTCCACCTCAGCTGTTGAATAGGGCGCAAATCAGCTGAGAAAGAGCTGATGCCACAGCAGAAGATGGAGAGGGGTCCCACCAGCTGGGGATCAGATGGAGACAGGTGACATCTCAGAGGATGACACCATGGAGCCAGCGACCAGACGGGGCGAGAGTCATCTCATGAGATAGCAGCCCAGAGCGAAGACGGGAGGATGGGGAAGCACAGGTCTCTCCCTCTGACACTGCGGTCCATCGGCTGCCAGCATGACCCCATCTGATTCTACCATCAGTTCTGGGATCAAGTTAGTGGGGTTGGGAAAATAATGAAATTGACAGTTTAACTGTGAACTATCTGGGGAAAAACCACAAAGATAGTTGCTGCATGTATCTGGACATGATCAGATCACATTCTTGATATCAGACAATGGAGGCTTGAGTCAAAACAAAAATAAATATAGAAGAAATACATTTATTTTTGTCTACTGAAGTTCAGGTCATGTAAAAATTTGAACTTGCTACAGCCTGAAGGTTTAAGTTCTGGAATCCCAGGGTGCAATTTCAGTGAGGTTATGCCTTTGAGCATTTCCTGATAACCTCTTCTATGATCAGTCTGCTCCCCAGCTCCTGCCCAGAGCCTTCCCAGCAACTTCTACTTGTTCTTTCTCTGCTGGACCTCTGCTCCCTGATGATCAGGAAATGTGTCCTGCTGATCTCTGCGCCCCTAGTCTAGCACTGCACCAGAACTCTACTGATGAGACCGAGTTGAAAAAATATGTATGAAACAATGAACTCAGCAACTGATGATGAATGTATCCTGCTCAATCCTCTGTCAAGTATTAACTTAAAGACATCTCTTAAGTACTAACTCTTTAAATTTCTCTGCACTTTACTCTTACATCACAAAGCTATTTGCCTGGACCCAGGCCATCCCACTTAATGCTATATGTGATGACAAATGAACACTGTCTCAGCTTTTACAGAAAGCCACTAGAAGAATCTGTTTCAGGAAGACCTCTGTGTTTTCCTAAAAAATCTAGGTTTCCATGGAAAAACTTCCTTTCTACATTCAGGATCAAGGGAGAGTTTGTCTCTCTACTTATAACCTAATCAAAAGTGGGAGAGAGACAATACATCAGGAGTACACTCTACTTTAACTTCTAGGAGAATCAAGAAACAGAGTTTTGCTCGGCTTCTATGTCTGGGTATCATGTCCCTTTCCCCTTTCTGTTTATTAATTGACTTTTGCCTTCTCATTTTAATGGTTCAGCACAACTGTACTGCGCTGTTCGCTGTAAATTGCATCAAACTCTATTTTGGAGCAGGAGGCAGAAATTGGGAAATGAGCAAATTTCCTCAGAGAAGGTCACCTTGACCCTTATTATTAGAAAACAATACATGTATCTTCCCTTTTTGCCAAATAATTAGAGGGTTGAACAGTGTCCACCCAGAACCTCTGAATGTGACCTTCTTTGGGAAAAGGGTCTTTGTGGATATACTTAATTAGAGACGTTGAGATGATTCTGGATTTAGGATGATCCTAAATCCGTGTGAGAGAAGGGAGAGGAAACACAGAGACAGAAGCATAGAATGAAAAACACATCTGCAAGCCAAGGAACCCCGAGAGCCCCCCGCAAGCTGGAAAAGGCCAGGAGGGATCCTCCCCCAGGGCCTGTGGAGACAGCATGGCCCTGGCAGTCCCTTCACTGTGGGCTTCTGACCTCCAAAACTACCAGAGAACACATTTCTGTTGTTTTAAGCCACCCAGTTTGCAGTAATTTGTTTTGGCAGTCCTGGGACACTAATATACCTAACCACAAAAAAAGCTGTCCAGTATTCCTGCCTCTGTGTGCAGCCACACACAAAATTCCTTGTAGCCAAACCTCAAGAATGGTCGTCGCCTAACAACCATGGTGAGTCATCCTTGGCACTCAGCCTGGATGAGTGCCAAGGCAAAATGAAGCAGGGGCAAGTCTAGAGTTTCCGAATCCTGCGTAAGGAAATATTGATGCTTTGCTGCAGACTGACTTTCTGTTTGCTGATAAGCAAACTGACTTTCAATTAAAGTAGAGGAAGCATGAGTGGAAGGCTCCTCTGATCTTCCGAAAGCTTGAGACTGCACGTGGTAAGGGAGTGGGTGAGAGAGCTGGTTCTCTTCAGTGCACGGCCAGGGAAGAACTCCACATAGAGGGCAGGGAGGATGACTGCCCAACAAGGGCATTCTGAGGCTCGGGTGAGAATGAAGAAGGCGCAGGTGGTGACACTGATAAGCACTGACATTTCTCTAATGCTTTCTATCAGACAAGCACTGATCAAAGTCTTTCCACATATTAACTTATTTAATTCTCCAAGCAGCCAACTAGGCAGGCTTGAAGGGTTCCAGCTCTGCATTTGTAGACAGAAGCTTAAGTAAATTGGGAGCAGATGTGCCTGGGACTGAGCAGAAGGTATTGCGATGCTGCTACATCAAGGACAGCTGGGGAAAGTCCTGGGGAAAACACAGAGGGATGCAGAATCCATAATTTCTTCCTTTCGTTTCTTTCTCAACTTCATCTTTACTGAGTGCCTAGACTGTGTCAGGCACTGTCCTAAGCATCATGAACACAAACAGGAAGAAGTACATTCTGTCTGAAAGGAGAATTTGAAAGATCCAGACAAGTAAACAGACTCTACACAGAGTGTGAAGCATGGAAGGAAGCAGAGAGTGATGAGGGGCAACAGAAAAGGGGCTCTTAGTCCATCCCATGGTGTGGGATGGCCAGGATGATGCGGAAGGGGAAGACAGCAGTCAAAGAAGGCTTCCTGGAGTAGGTGATGCTATGGATGAGCTGGGAAAGATGAGCAGGTAAACAAGTGTTACCCAAATCTGGCTTCCCCAAACCAGTACCTAGAGAGCTTTTCATAGGTTCTGGCACCACTACACACCTCCTCATCAAAATCTCTGAGGATGAGACACAGAATCAACATTTTTAAAAGGTTTCCAAGTGACTCTGATGCAATTGGTCAGTAGATGTGTTTTGGGGAGTCATTGATCAAAGGAGAATGGGATCACACACAGGGCCAGCAGATTCATTTGTTAATAAATGTTAGTGAGGTTTTATTGAGCCCTGACCATGCACCTCACCTTGGGCTAGACCTGGTGACACAAATAGGAATATCACAATCTGTCCTCAGGAAGCCCACGGTCTAGGCAGTGATTCTCAGCCCTGGATGAACATTAAAATTCCCAAAGAGCTTTCAAAAAAAAAAAAAAATCCCTAGTTCCCTTCCAAACCAATTAAATCACAATCTCTGGGGTGGAGCCCAAATGATTTTAAAGTTCAGCCAGATTTAAGAGCCATTGATCTAATGAGAGAAAGATTTTTCAGACAATGGAACATTCTCTTGCAGGGTAATGACGCAATGACAGAGACACGCAGGGGAAAAGGGACATTCTTCCCAGATGGGACTGCCTTCTAGAGGAGATGTCAGCAGAGCTGAGTCTAAAAAGATGGAGGAGAAGTGGTAAGGTTGGAGGCTGGGGAAGAAGTTTTGAGAGGCATTGCAAGCAGAGAGGACAAAATGGGCCACCAGAGAGAGATAAGGAACAGCCTGACATGGGCAGCATCAGGGAAGTGCCCCTAGTCCATGCCATCTGCAGACCTCTAAACTCAGGGTGGTGGGCGGTGGGACTGGGGAGGTGGTTGGAGGAGAAAGTGTAGATCCATGTCCAATGCTGCTGTCTATGCCTGATCCTGTGCACATGGAGAGTCGTTTAAAGATTTCAAGTAGGGCAGTGACATGGTCATTGTGAGTTTAAAAAGATGACTTTGGGTAGTGGGAAGGATAGATTTAAGGAGTAAGACTTGAGTCAGGGAAACCAGCCAGAGGCTCTTGCAGAGGAAGAGGCAAGGCCTGAACTCAGAAGCGAGAGGAATGGAAAGGTGGGCTCGATGACGGGCTGGGAACAAAAGATGATTAAAGAATGATGCTCAGGAATAAGCTCACAAGTCTAGGCATATGGAGGGCATCATGCATTTAGATAGAGGATAAGAACAGAAGCAGATTTGGGGAAGAAAGATATACTCAGTTTTGGTCAGATTCAGACTGAATTGCCTGTGGGAACACCCAGGGGAAGATGTGCAGGTAAAGTCTGAAGCTAAAGGCAGGAGTCAGGCTAAAGAGAGTAACTGGGAGGTCCTCTCTATGTAGGCAGTGCAGAACCCAAGAGTCAGTGGGATTGCCCTGCAGAGGTATATCACAAGAGCAGGTGGCCAAGGATGGATTCCTGCGGAGCACTTAAACATCCCCTGGAAGTAAGAGTTGCCTACAAGGAGTCAGGAGCAGTCAGAGAGATGAAGACGGTCTGGGGTGTGGAATCATGGAGCCAAGGGAAAGAAGAGTTTCAAGGGAAAGGTGGGATCCTGTAAGTGGAAGACTTTAAGATATTCATTAAATTAAGCAGGTAGGAGGCCCATGATAACTCTGTCAAAAGCAGCTTCAGTATTGATATGTGACTTGAGAAGTGAATGGGAGGTGCAGAGTGGCTCTTTCCACAAGCCTGACAGAGGCAGAAGGGAGAGTTTGGACCTAGTGGTGAACAGGGGCTCAAGAGGAAACACACTGACCTCTTCCTTCTCCTCCTGAAGGCTTTATCCTGGACATTTCCACCTCTCATCTGTCCTCTTGTCTTACCACCCCCCAGCCCCAACCCACTTGACTTGATCTGAACTCCTCTAGGAGTCACCAGCAGACACTGAGTTTCATCATTTTCCAATTAACTTTTACTCAAAGTACTCTCAATTCTCTTCCACTCTTCGGATTTGCCGTCTATTTCAACATCTGTCAGCTGCAATGGTGGGGAGGGTGGGAGAGGGCTACACAGTTTACAGCTTTACAGTGCAGAGAGAAGGGGGATAAGGGCATGGGCAGGACCTCAGTCCTTTACAGAACCCGGGGAATCACATTGCTTTGCTTGTGAGCTCCTGGGGAATTTCCAAGTGTGCTCAACATTTTGTTATCAGAGGACTCCCACAGCCGGGCTCAGCATCCTGCCCAGAGTGCTGTGATCCAACGCCCACAGCCACAGATGGGTCCAGAACGCACCACCGTTTCCCTAGAAACACTCCTACTGTCAGAGCTGTGTTTGGGGCTGGTTCATCAAAGTTGGACTCCCACTGGTACTGCTGGGGTTCCTCATTCTTTCTCCTGACTGCTGAAGTCTAGTTGATTGTACAAAGGTGCAGCCAACCCAAGACCCCCCACCATGGTGATGGTCCTGAGGGGGCTGCTTGAAAGATCCCCCCTAGCCTACTTTCTCAATCTCTCAGCCTGAGTAAAATATTATCTTGGTGGAGACATCAGGAAACAAGGCCTTCACATGGAAACTTTAAGCAAAGATCAGCCATTTTGCTGTCAGGAAGAGAGAGCAGAGACTTTCCAAAGGACTCTCGAGGAGAAGCCATGGCCTTGGAGCAAAGCAGGAGGTCATGCAGTCAACAGCTCCATGTCGCATAAAATGCAACCTAAGCAATGACCTTCAGGCAGACTGGCTGGCAAGCAGGTGGGGATCCCATGGCTGGCATCTGTTAGGTTCACCTAACCCAGCTGTCCAAGGTCATTTCCATATGACACAGCAAGGCTGAACAAAGCTACCAGAGATACACAGCTTTCTCTCTTGCACTTTAAAAAAAAATTATTTTTAATGAAGGATAATTGGCTTACAGAATTTTGTTGTTTTCTGTCAAACCTGAACATGAATCAGCCATAGGTATACATATGTCCCCTCCCTCTTGAACTTCCCTCCCATCTCCCTCCCTACCCGACCCCTCTAGGTTGATACAGAGCCCCTGTTTGAGTCCCCTGAGACATACAGCAAATTCCCACTGGCTATCTATTTTACATATGGTAATACAAGTTTTGTAGCCATGAAATTAAAAGATGCTTCCTCCTTGGAAGGAAAGTTATGACCAACCTAGATAGCATATTCAAAAGCAGAGACATTACTTTGCCAACAAAGGTCTGTCTAGTCAAGGCTATGGTTTTTCCAGTGGTCATGTAGGGATGTGAGAGTTGGACTGTGAAGGAAGCTGAGCGCTAAAGAATTGATGCTTTTGAACTGTGGTGTTGGAGAAGACTCTTGAGAGTCCCTTGGACTGCAAGGAGATCCAACCAGTCCATCCTAAAGGAGATCAGTCCTTGGTGTTCATTGGAAGGGCTGATGCTGAAGCTGAAACTCCAATACTTTGGCCACCTCATGCAAAGAAAGAGTTGACTCATTGGAAAAGACTCTGATGCTGGGAGGGATTGGGGTCAGGAGGAGAAGGAGACGACAGAGGATGAGTTGGCTGGATGGCATCACCTACTCGATGGACATGAGTTTGAGTAGATTCTGGGAGTTGGTGATGGACAAGGAGGCCTGGTGTGCTGCGATTCATGGGGTCGCAAAGAGTTGGACACGACTGAGCAACTGAACTGAACTGAATGTAAGTTTCCATGTTACTCTTTCTATACATTTCAACCCTCTCCTCTCCTCTCCTCCCCCCATGTCCATAAGCCTGTTCTCTATGTTTCTTTCTTCATTGCTGCCCTGCAAATAAACTCTTCAGTACCATCTTTCTAGATTCCATATATATATGTTAGTATACAATATTTATCTTTCTCTGACTTACTTCACTCTGTATAATAGGCTCTAGGTTCATCCACCTCATTAGAATGGACTCAAATATTTCCTTTTTATGGCTGAGTAATATTCCATTTTTTACATGTCCCACAATTTATTTATCCACTCATCTGTCGATGGACATCTAGGTTGCTTCCTGTTCTGTGCTAAGTCACTTTAGTAGTATCTGACTCTTGGCAACCCCATGGACTGTAGCCTTCCAGGCTTCTCTGTCCATGGGATTTTCCAGGCAAGAATACTGGAGTGGGTTGCCATTTCCTCCTCCAGGGGATCCTCCTGACAGGGACCCATGTCTCTTAGTATCTCCTGCACTGGCAGGTGGGTTCTTTACCACTAGCACCACCTGGGAAGTCCCACATGTTCTAGCTACTGTAAATAGTCTCTGGCACTTCTTAAATATGAGTGGCTAGAGGGCTTCCCAGGTAGCTCAGTGGTAAAGCATCTGCCTGCCAATGAGGAGATGTGGGTTTGATCTGTGGGTCAGGAAGATACCCTGGAGAAGGAAATGGTAACTTACTCTGGTATTCTTGCCTGGGAAATCCCATGGACAGAGAAGCCTGGCGGTCTACAGTCCAAGGAGTCACAGAGAGTTGGACACAGCTTAGTGTTTAAACAATAAGAGGGCTAGAGGACAGTAGCAGACAATGATGAGGTTCTCTGAAGGTAACAAGCAGCCTAAAAAATGCCCAGAACAGGTCCCTTCTCCTCCTGAGGGTCCCTGTGGGAGTGCCCCACCCATGTGGTTCAAGGACATTGCTTATTGGTTTGGTCAAAGGTTCGACGGAGAAGCTTGCACTCAGTCTATAGGGATATTAGGTGCATTTGGCGAATTTTGGTAATCTCTGGAATATTTGTAATCTGGGACCATGAAATATCTATTGTCAGAGAAGCTGAGGACCTGGGAGCATGCTGGAACCTTGGAGCCACCTGGTTCAACTTTCTCACATAGAAGGAGGACATTGTGGTCTGGAGGGAAAGGAGCCCACTTTCAAGGAGGAGGTGACCAGAGATGGGGTGGGTAAGACACACCTTAGCACCCCATAGCACCCTACAGTCAGACCCTTTTCTCATTATGCAGTATCTTAGGGTTGCGAGTTCAGGCAGCATGGCAAATAAGACTCTGGCTGTCTCCTGGGAAGAAGCGCTTAGTTGTACATTTGCTTTGTTTGTTTGCTCCCCATCAACCCTCAAGAAAGCCATCCCTGCAGTGGCTTCCTACCTCTTGGGGTATGTTCCATGCCATGTACACATGGCTTTTGAATTCGTCCATCCAGACTTCAGCCACCCTGAGGGCGTTCCTGCGGACATGGGCAGTGAGGTCCTCAGTGTAGGGCTTGTGGGCTCGCTCGATGTGGGCAATCCGCGAGCAGGGCAGGACCTCCACGCTCCCGCCACACTGCCATACCTGCGGAAGACATGGAGCCACTCATCAGTGCCCAGACTTGACTCTGAGCCTTGAACCCAGGCCACGGGTGACAATGAACAGGAGCTTGGACACACTCAGCTCTCCTCACCTTCCTCTCCTGCCTGCAAAGGGAACAAGCCGCACCTTAACTCCACTCCTAGAACAGGAAGGCTATTGAGTCATTCATTTGTGTCTTGTTTCCGTTTGTTGTGGTTACCAGCAAAGAGTTAATGCAGCCTTCCTCTCCAGGCTTTCCACCTTCCTTCCCCCAAGGAAGACACTGGACATTTTGTGACCAGTGATCTGAGTTCTCCTTGCCCCAAGTTAACAAAATCCTTGGTAATGGTCTCTGCAACAGTGCTTGACATGGAGGGACCAGCAGAGCCTCCAGGAGAGACGTCACATTACAACGGGCCATGTGGGCCTGGACAAGGATGAGCAGTCTCCACAGGGAGAGCCAGCGCCCTGCTCCTGCTCCATCCTTCCTGGGCCTTGAGTTCTGATGGAACCCAAGGAAGGGAGAAGTTCAAAGAAAGGAATGATATGAAGCTTCTCCCTGATTTTGGTGAGTAGGAGCTTCAACTGGATGCAATTCAGTTTTGAAAAATAAAGAAAAATGACCTTGCAACCTGAGTGTTGAGAGACAGTGTCTTGGAGCCCGTGCCACAATCATCCCAGCCACTCTGATGTCTAGCATTCCGGAACATGCATGTCCTTTTGTGCCTTTAGGCCTTTACTCACCCTATTTGCAATTTTGGGATGTCTGCTCTCCTCTTCTCCAGCTGAAAAAAATTATCATCTCTGAAAATCTTGGCCACACTGTTGTGGGGTCTTTGCTCAGTTCTTGGGGCACAGCCGATGGCTCCCTCCTCTGGCCCCCAAAGCTCTTGACACCACAACTTACCTGCTACTCTGTTCCTAGAGGGCAGAGTAACTCATTCATTTCTCTTCTCTAGCACTAACACACAGCCTGGTACATATAGGTGTTTGGTGAGTACTTCTTGAATAAATATTTAAATGATTGGTGTATATAACCAGACAATCAATCAATAAATGATTAATGCTTAATAAAGTGGGACGGATCTGAAATACCTGGTCAGAACGGATGAGTAAGACTTCGGAGAAAAGCAACCAAGATCTCCTGGTGGGCAGCAGTGGCGGTTTCTCAGGTATTGTCAGTTGAGCAGTTTGGCAGAGGATATTTGCGCCTGTAACATGCACCCATCAACACCCATAGGTCTTCCTCTAAGGCTACGTCAGTTTCAGGTTTAGCTTAATTTTCCCTCTGTTGGTTAGGAAGAGACTGCCTTCTCTTCCACCAGGCTTTTTCATACCAATTGGTCCCTGTAAGTTGCTCGAGTTGGAAAGCAAGTGTCCGATGTACCACTTTCTGAGCTTCTCTTGCATTGAGTATACCATTTAGGGCCAATGGGCTTCCCTTGTGGCTCAGCTGGTAAAGAATCCGCCTGCAATGACCTGGCCTCGATCCCTGGGTTGGAATTCCATGGACTGTATAGTCTGTGGTGTTGCAAAGAATCAGATGTGACTGGGCAACTTTCACTTTAGGGCCAATGGAAAGGAAACAAACATCCCCACTGAGCATCTGCTACGTGCCAGCACTGGACTGTGTAGCATGGCGGTCATGAGCAAAGGGTTTGAACTCAGACTGCTGCTGCTGCTGCTGCTAAGTCGCTCAGTCATGTCCGATCTGTGTGACCCCATAGACGGCAGCCCACCAGGCTCCCTTGTCCCTGGGATTCTCCAGGCAAGAACACTGGAGTGGGGTGCCATTGCCTTCTCTGGTGAACTCAGACTGCTTGGATTCAAATCCAGGCTCTGTTTCATACCAGCTGTGTGACTGTGAGTTATTCACTTGATCTCAGTGTGTCTCAGTTTCCTCATCTCCAATATTCCCATCTCATGAGGCTGCTGAGAAGATTAAAGTGCTAATATGCAAAGTGCTTAGAAAGATGCCTAGCACATAATTAGCACTCGATCAGCCTCAGCTGCTGTTGTACAAATGACGTACAGTGGAATCTTCAGAATAAGAAACTGTGAGGTGGGGGTTATTGCGCATGTGTGTGTCCTAGGTCCCCGGAGAAGGCAATGGCACCCCACTCCAGTACTCTTGCCTGGAAGACCCCATGGACAGGGGACCCTGGTAGGCTGCAGTCCATAGGGTGGCGAAGAGTCGGACACGACTGAGCAACTTCACTCTCACTTTTCACTTTCATGCACTGGAGAGGGAAATGGCAACCCACTCCAGTGTTCTTGCCTGGAGAATCCCAGGGACGGAGGAGCCTGGTGGGCTGCCGTCTATGGGGTCGCCCAGAGTCGGACATGACTGAAGCGACTTAGCAGCAGCAGCGTGCTAGGTCGATTCAGTCGTGTCTGACTCTTTGCCTGCCTGGCTCCTCTGTCCATGGGATTCTCCAGGCAAGAACACTGGAGTGGGTTGTCTAGGGGATCTTCTCCACCCAGGGGTCAAACCTGTGTCTCTTACGTCTCCTGCATGGCAGGCGGGTTCTTTGCCACTAGCGCCACCTAGTGGTAGCGCTTCTGGAAGCCCAGGGGTTATTGTCTCCAATGCCAAGTGAGGAAACTGAGACCATGGCTGTCCCTTGCCAGACCACAGAGCTGTTACGGAAAACAGAAGGATGTATCTGAACTCGACTAAAGCTCAAGGAAGAGCCAGTGCTTCCCCTAGGGTGACCAAGATTTGAAGGAAGTCCCATACCCCGGGGTGGTTCTGAGGATCAGAAGAGGGAGCCATGGAAGGCCCCAGGCTGTGCATCTTTGTGTCCATGACCTCTCCATTCTGGGAATGCGCTGATCTCCAATTCACGGGTTGCTCAGATTTTCAAGAAAAGCCTTGTAAATACCGTGAATATGTACTGACAACACAGAGTCAGGGTAATTATTCTTTGTGCAACCAGAATGGAGGCTACTAATTGACATATTTCAGCAACACAACACAGAACATGATTTGTAACAAAGATCTTTTATTCCAAGACCAGTTTCTCAAAGAACTGGTCACCATTTCACCTTAGAGGGGGCACATGTGCCATGGTTCCAATCAGAAGGGCGGCTGCAGCACCTCCCATCGTGCCTTGGGCTGCTCACTGAAAGGAGCAGTGTGGACTCTGCTGAGCTCTTGAAGCCACACCCCTTTCCCCATCCTGCAGCCACGCCCTCATCCAGACCACTGCCGTGTCCCATCTGGACACTGCAACAGCCTTCAAACAACTGCCCTCCCTCCTGCCTTCCTCCTCCAGTCTCGTCTCCACCCAGCAGCCAGAATGATTTTAAGTTGGAGGATAATTGTTTCAGTGTTGTATTGGTTTCTGTCCTGCAACAGTGTGGATCAGCCGTAAGTATACATATGTCCCCTCCCTCTGGATCCTTCCTCCCAACTCCCACCCTACCTTACCCCTCTAGGTTGTCCTAGAGACCTGGGTTGAACTCCCTGTTACACACAACTTTCCACAAACTACCTATTTTACATATGGTAGTGTATATGTTTCAAAGCTACGCTCTCAATTCATCCCACCCTCTCCTTCCCCCACTGGCCACAAGTCTGTTCTCTATATCTGTGTCTCTATTCCTACCCTGCAAACAGGTTCATCAATACCATTTTTCTGGATTCCATATGTAGGCATTGCTGCTGCTGCTGCTAAGTCGCTTCAGTCGTGTCCGACTCTGCGCAACCCCATAGATGGCAGCCCACCAGGCTCCCCGGTCCCCGGGACTCCCAGGCAAGAACACTGGAATGGGTTGCCATTTCATTCTCCAATGTATGAAGGTGAAAAGTGAAAGTGAAGTCGCTCAGTCGTGTCCGACTCTTCACGAACCCATGGACTGCAGCCCACCTGGCTCCTCCGTCCATGGGATTTTCCAGGCAAGAGTATTGGAGTGGGGTGCCACTGCCTTCTCCATTAATATACAATATTTGTTTTGAAGGTGCACCCTGGATCTTGTCCTGCCAGCACTGCACCCTTCCCAGTATAGCCTCTGAAGCTCCTGGGGCTTGGCCCCTGCCCGTCCCTCCAGCCTCATGCTTGCTTCCTGACACAGTCCACACTGGGGCCACGCTTACATTCCTCTGTTTCCTCCAGCACACCGGGGCTCCTCTCGCCTATGGACTTCTGCACATGGCATTACATACCCCTCCTACCCCTCGTCATGTAACATTCTCAGGGTGTCACTTCAGCGTCACAGTTCTGTATCCCCTTCAACTAGGTTAACCTGTTATGTTCTGTGGCTCCAGCCCTATCTTTCCCGATCATGACAGTCTTGTATTTGCTTCTTTGACTATTTCCTTCCCTCTTTCACAATGTTCTCCAAGCTCTTCACCTGATTCTTCTTTAGACAGGTACTAAATGGTGCCTAGAACAGATCATGGGTTTCCAGCAGAGGTGAGGTGGCTGGGCCGGGTCGGGGTAGCACGTAGTGTTTAAAAGCACAGCTTTGAAGCCAGAGAGAATTGGATTCCAGCGTTTTTCTCTGCCACCTGCTGCTGTCACCTTTGGCAGGATATTTCTCCTCCCAAGCCTCAATTTCACCCCGGAGAAGAAGGGGATGGAGTGCAGATATGTATTTAACCCTGAGCCTGCCTCCATGTGAGCTCTGCATGCATGGTAGTTGAGGCGGGAGCAGGATATCTGGGTCTATTCTGGTCCTATCATGTCCTGGCTGAGTGGCAACTCTGGGTGCTTCACCTCAGGTCTAGGAAACGTGCATAGCAGTGACTGCTGCACTGGGCTGTGGGCTCTGAAGCCCCCGTTGTAATGCAGGGAATATCGCTAAGCCCTTAGTCTGCACTTGGTATTTTTAGGTATTTTATAATAACCATTATGGTTGCTATTGACTTCTCCTGTACAGCCACATTCAGGAGACAAGTGATTACAGAGGAGTTACGTGTCTGGTGAAGCCCAACAGACAACAGACGTGTTACCCTCCAGAGTGCCTGAGCCAGCAGGGAGAGGCTCCTCTCCAGGGACTGGGGGCACCTGTTTACCTAGAACACCTCCGCTCTCTTCTCTTCTGTGAAATGAAACTCATCTATGGAGAAGACCATCTGCCTTGTATACTGCCTCTGGGTTCCTGGAAGCTTCTGGTTGGAGCAGAAAAGTGTATTTGGCATGTTTGTCCCTCCACTTCTGGATCCTGCACAATGACCCTGAAATAAACAAGAGAAAGCCTGTGCTCCACGATCCTCACATGAGGAGTGACTCCACTGACCCATGGCTTGACCCTGAGAGAACCTCAGAAGTCTGCCCCGCAGCTGATCTCAGAGACCCTCTCACGGATTATAGACAAAGGATAGGGAAGAAAACCACTGGCATTTGGGTTTCATGAAAGATGATGCCCTGAAGCATCCATGGAGGCTTGGGAGGAACAGGGATGGGGAAGTAAAAGGGTGCCAGGCCTGGGACACCGGTCATAGCTGGCATGTTGTGGGAGGTGGCAGACAGGAGGCATTGTGCTAGAGGAGTAGGGCCACTGGAGGGAGGACAAAGGGGCAGAATGATGGCTCAGTATCGCAAGTTCTAGGGGGTAGAGATGCCAGGAGGAGGAAGGGCAAGGGTTGGGTATCAGAGCAGTGACTGAGGAACAAAGACCAAGGGTCACGAATCAAGAAGGCAGATGAGGCCACTGGGCATAGGAAGCTACTCCCAGGGTAGAACTGAACGTTGACCTTGTGTGCTTGTGACCCCGGTTCGTTATAAGAAGTGAGGTGTATGCTAGTCTTCCGGGCACCAGGAATGCCTGGTGAAACGCAGTCCGAGGCTGGACTCATGGCCTCCGGATGGGCCCTGGGCATGTTTCTTGACCACACCAAGTTCTCTCCTCTCTCTGTGCCTTTGTACCCACTATTGCATCTTTCTGGAAAAACTCCCTCACTTGTTACCCAGTTCAAATATCACCTTCTTTCACCCACCCAGTCCAAATTAGATCCTCTGTGAGTTCTTTTAGCACTCCACTCCTTTTTCTTAATGATACTTATTCACAATACTTCTATTTATGCATTTATTCTTTCAATATCTGCCCCCTGCCTCCATAAAGGATAAGCTCCAGGAAGACAAGGAGCATGTTGTATACGCCAGCACCGAGCACTTAGTACATGTTCAATAACTGTGATTTGAATGAGTGGTTCCAGCAATCCCAGAGCCCTGGGCTTGCACTAACCATACAGAGAGGCGGTTTAACTTGCTCAGCTGGCTCCTCTAATAAAGGCCATAAACATAAAATGTGCCAGATTTTACTGAACACAATGACTTCCTTCAAACCCAAGTGGTTTTTCAGCAAAGCTCTGACATTTAAGTGCAGGCTGCTGCAATGGAGGAGAGTTACTTTGGCTGCAGAGCTTAAATTACCATCGTAAAACCTGGGAAGTTATCAAATGAGTCTGGGAGATCGCAGGCAGTTTTGTCTTACAGAGCCATAAACTCAGTGTAGGGAAAGCCCCTGACCTCGCCAATGCTCACAGGTGCCCACGGAGGAGCTGCCAGGCTGCCCCCAGATGTGACCGTGACTGAGAGCCTGAACTGTTGTAAATAGCAGCGTGAGTCCTGCTCACCACCAGCTCTTCCCAGGGAGCCCTGATTTTGCGATTGTTTCAGAAAAACTTGGTGCATCCACCTGGGAACTGCAAGAAAGCACGCAGGTCTTGGGGGCTGGTGGAGAGAGTGTGGATCCTGCCTCTGTCACACATTAGCCTTCAACTAGGACTTGTCCTTGGATGTCAGGTGCCTTCTTATTGGGGCAACTGGCAGGTTTAAAAGAGATCATGTATGAAAAGCTCCCACTAGCAAAGCAGCCATCTAGTAGGTTCATAGAAAAGATCAGACTCCTCTCTCTTTCTGGGACTGGGAGCTGCCTGGGGTTAGGGTCAGAAGACCGAATTTCTGTCCTATGTTTGCCAGTTACATACACAGACCTGTTTCCGTCCCAAGCCCCTGTTTCTCCCGGCTGCCAAATGCAGGAGGTGGACTCAGAGACCTCTTAGACCACTTCTTCCTTCTGCATTCTGTGCTTCTAAGTTTTCTTGCCAATACTTCGAGTTATGCCTAGTATGTGAGACACAATTGGTAGAGTTGTGAACTGGGAGCTGTAAAGTAGGGAGACACTGGAAGCAAGACACCAGGATACAATGTGACCATTCCTCCTATTTACAGACTGGTGATCACTCTGTAAACTTTGGTAGGAATAGCAGGTAACATCCCCATATTGAATCCATTCACTTATTAATGTCCTTCTGAAGCACTGGGTTAAGAAGGATTCTAAGGGACTTCCCTGGTGGTCCAACAGTTAAGAATCTGCCTTGCACTCCAGGAGTTCGATCCCTGATTGAGGAATTCGGGGAATCGGTTGCTCCACATGCCACAGAACAACTAAGTCCACACACTGCAACTACCAGGCCTGCACGCCCCAGAGCCTACGTGTCACAACTAGAGACTGTGCAATAAAGATCCTGCATGCGGCCGCTAAGACCCAACGCAGCCAAAGACATATATATATTTCAAAGGATTCCGAGCCTCTGTCTGGGCTCAATGGAAAAACATGCTACCATTTATTAGTAATATCTACCATAAGTAAGGGATTGAGGGTGGTGGCACCTGAGTCTTGTACTTCATAGTCATGTTTTGCAGGATAAGATCCCAAATCCTGTCCAGCTTTTATCTCCTTATGGCTTTTAATGAGCTATTCTCTCTTGGCAAAATGTTCCCACTGTTCCCTTAGCCCAGAAACCCTCCTTCCTACTCTCTGTCCATCCAAAACCAGCCTGGCCCTGTTCCTCCTAACTCCTGGAACACATGATTTGCGCCACTCATGTGGCCTTATTTCTTGGCTCATGTTGTTAATTACCTTTTTATGTGTAGCTGTCTCGCCTAATTTGGCTGTGGAATGCTGAGACAAGAGCTGAAAGCCAAACCAGGCAGGCTAGGGGGAAGAAGACGAGGAGGGTGGAGGCTGAGGCCTGAGAATGGCTGGCGGATCAGACACGTGTTTGCAGAGTGGTTGTAGGGTCAGAAGGGCAGGCAAAGACACTGGCAAGGGCTGGGTATTCTTAGACATCCTTCAATTTTCACCTTAGCCATGGCAGGCGTTTTACTCTCTTCACAGCCCTGCGTGGGACTGAGAAGGAAAGAGAGGTCAAACCTGGGCAAAGCTAAGACAAAAGCCAGTGGTGGTCAGCCTCTTCCCCCTGTCACATTCATATTTATTTGCCTGGCTAATTCCTACCTACTTTCACAGCTGCCCTACGTTTATTAAATGCCTCTGCTCTGTCTTCCCATGCTCCCTGTACTTCCTCTAGCTCTGTGTGTGTGTGTACGGTCTAAAGACATATAGCACAAGGGACAACTGTCTATGTATCACCAGCATAAGAAAGAGTGACTGGCAGCAACATCTTTGTGTGTTCCTCCCTACCCCCAAGGGTAAGCCACCATCCTGAATCTTGTTAGTAATGTCCTTGCCATCAAGCTCAACTACCTACTTAGTTTTACCTGGTTTTAAAGGCTATATTGTCTGCATTCAGCCACTTGCTTCTTGCCTCATTTATTTTCATCACTATCATGTTCTGTTGTATAAATATACAGGCATTTATTTACACATGCTCTTGGTGGTCCCCAGTCTGGCTATTTCCCGGATCATGAATAGAGCTCCTTGGAATGCATACGTGTCTCTTGGCACCCAAGAGAGGGCACCTCTCTGTGTATCCACACCACGGTGCGACTTCTGAGGCATGGGTTATGACGCATATTCAGCTCTCCTAAGGAGAGTGAACCTCTTCCACAGTGAGAATCCTGTGCTCCACCCCCACCAGCACAGGTGAGCGCTCATGCTGCTTCACAATCCGCCACATTTGGCATTGTCCATAGATGGGTGTGAAACTCACTGTCACTGTAGTTTTAATTTGCAATTCCCTGAGCACCAGTGAGATGGAGCTTTTTTCCTATTTATGGGCCTGAAGCACTAGCCTGTGAGAGAAGGCCCTTAGAGCTGAAATGGCCTGGCACATGACAGGTGCTTGATAAACTGCATGGACAAAGGGCTGAGAGTTGGGCCTTAGTTCTGAGTCATCCCCTGTGCACTTTCCTTGGTGCCTTCCCAGGTTTCCAAGAGCAGATATTTCATTATTTTCAAGTGTAAGGAAACATTTTTAAAGTCCGGCAATGCTTATTCTTCCATCAGAAAAACACTCCCTGGGGATCCAGTTTCCCAAGCCCTGTTTTTACAATAAAACACTGCCAAAGAGTCTTTTGGACAGAATTGCCACTCAGAATTTAAAAAAAAAAAAAAAATGATGCTTTTTCTTGGAAGGTGTCCCTGAAGGGGTCTGATTTGGGGTCAGCCCTAAGAAGCACTTGAAGCAGTTCCCCTGTTTGAAAGGGATTTTTCATAACTATCAGAAGGCAGCAGGAGGATTCATCTGGCAAGAATCCAGGAAGAGACCAGCTGGGCTGGAATGTCTGGAAGCTTTTTATGAAGAAAAAGTAAAAAGGCTGTTTTGCAGGGTATTGAGATTTGCTGAAATAGCTGTTTACCTATTGGAAACCCAGGGGCCACCATGGCGCCAAGTTCAGAAAACCAGCCCATCATAGACAGGGGGTCCAGCTTTTCCTTGGACCCTAGTGCTCTGACTGTAAAGACTGGGACCATGAGGGTTCATTTCCTTATAGGAAATTCCAGGAGGATCACTTTATAAACATGCAGTCATTGAGATTATATCTTTCAATGTTTCCAACCAAGGAGAATTTATTTATGGTTACCTCAAATCTCTTATCAGTCAACAGCCCTGATTACCTATTGTTCAAACACAACTGGCTTGATTGGACTTAAGACAAATGGAAGAAAAGGAAGAAGACAGGCCTGGTTCATCCAGGGTTGAGGAAGTGAAGCCAGTCTCCACGGATGTGGCTGAATCCTGCTGCTCACGAAAACCTGTGTGCTCCTCTGCACCTCCCAGCCTCCCTTGAGTCAGGAGGGATCGTGTGAGCAGCTCAGGCCAATGAAACAAGAGGAAATTACAGTTGTTACTTTCGGGCCCAGATAAATTTAAGTGTCCAGTGAGGGAACCCATGAACACTTCTACCTCTTTTTCCCCCAATCCACTGGATGTTTTCGTCGAAATGACCTTGAAGTTCAAAGACGGGGAAGACACAAAAAAGCACCCTCAGTCCTCAGTTACTTTTTTGAAGAGGAGCTGCCCAGGAGTGCCTCTCACCCTTTAGGGGGCTGTGAAGTAAGTGAGAAATAAACTTGTCCTGGGTTCAGCCTTTGGGGCCTGGGGGCTGCTGTGGCAGACTGTGATCATTTCCTTGGTTCATTCAAGTTGCAAGCATGTGAGGGGCAAGGGGACCAGAGAGGCTTGGGCCCTGCGGCATGGATAACAGGGGTTCAATCTAGTGAGACTTTGCCGCAGAAGGTCCAGGCATGGGGAGAGATTTCCAAGTCTGGATAGTTAGTCCATTCAGAGCAGGTCCCTACTAGGTACTAAAGATACAAAGAGGGGATTAAGTTCTCAGTGGGGAGAAAGGGAACTGTCGGGGGAAGGTAGGCATTGCTGCTGCTGCTGCTGCTGCTGCTAAGCATTAGGACTCCTATAAAACAGGCTACAGGGAGAGTCTGGTTCAAGTTCAGAATCAGAGAAGCTGTGAGAAAACCAAAGGAGAACCCAGCAGGCTGGAAAGGGGAAAGCCAGGGCCCTGGAGACCATGTGTGGCTCAGTGTTCCTCTGGCAGCCCAGGCAGCAGCCCCATGGCGGCTCCACGGAGCCTGGCGTGGAGGAAGGGGGAGGGGAAGGGGGAGGGGGGCTGCAGCCGCACCTCCAGCCCTGGGCAGGTGACGCAGTCTAGGCAGGGCTGCCCCTCTGTGTGAAGCTGAGAAGGCTGGGGAGGCGGCTAGTTCCAGCCCAGGCGTGTCTATAGACCCAACACAGAAGCATTCCAGCTCTGAGACCGAAGTATCAGCCACGTTCCAAATCAGAGTCCCATGGACACGTGTGCTGTCTACTCTAATCACGTCTTTTTGTTTTGAACTAAGATCTCTGGCCCCATTACCATCACTGATGCTGTCAGAAAATAATAATGAGCTTGAATGTCACAGGGACTCAGGGAATAATTTTCTGAAATCCAAATAAAACCCTTCCCGTCCTTAGTGTGAGAGTCATTTTTATCAGGTGACTCAGCCCCTCCATTTACTCAGGAGTGCTCAGAGCCCTCTCTGGTGGGTTAAGCCCCCCTGAATTGCTGTGAGCGCCTTCTCCTTGTGGATGTATTCAGAAAAGCTCTCTCTATCCAGCTGCTATTCCAAGCTGATTCCTGGACTATGTTTAATTTATACTTTGCTATATGAAGATGAGCCACTTACTCATTTAAAGTGTTTCCTTTTTTATGTCTTTAATCAGTGGCTCTTTCCTCTCTCAGAAGTTTAATCTAATCAGAAACAACCTCCCACCAACACATATGAATGGCTCTTTAGCATGTTCTAGCCAAATTCAAATTGAAAGTCCATACTAGATGAACCTCAAAACACTGGCCCAAAGAATAAGCCAAGAGGAGAAGTCAGGAGGTCCTTTCTAAAATGCAGGGCAATCAGAATCACTGGAGGAAACTATAACACACTCTGCCACCTCCCAGCACAGTGGGGTCAGGTGACAGGGGACCCGTGTATCACCGGGACAGTGTAGGTGGCGAAGTTTGGCAGACCCTGGGTGCAGACATTTAGAGGAATCTGTGTGTCTGGCTTAAGCATCACACCCACCTTTGGCTCAAAGGGATCCTTGAGGTTAACATTTAGATGATAAAAGTGAATACGAGATGCTGAACATTTTCTCACTCAGAAATATTTGTTCTAAAGAGTTTCACTCCACTGGAATTCAGATTAAGAAAGCAGTGTGCTGGGTCTTCACTTAAAGAGATTGCCCTTCTCATACACATCAAAATGAATTGTCAGCTTGAGTTTCATCTCTGATAGGTACCTACAGCAAACTCACATTAAAAATGAGATCTGTGGGCTTCTCTGGTGGTCCATTGGTTGGAATCCACCTTGCAATGTGGGGGACCCCAGTTTGACCCCTGGTCCCACATGCCTTGGAGCAGATCCCACATGTCTCAGAGCAACTAAGCTTCGTGTACCACAACTTTTCTGAGCCCGTGTGCCTACAGCCCATGCTCCACAAGAAGGGGAGCCATCGCAATGAGAGGCCCACACACCACACCTAGAGAGTAGCCTTTGCTCACTTCAGCTAGAGGACGCCTGTACAGCAATGAAGACCTAGCACAGACAATAAATAAAACTTTCAAAAAGGGGATTTTAGATCAGCATTGCAGTTCAGCTGAGCTGCAGGGGACCTAACCAATTACCTTCCCTTTCCCATCTGAGGCTCAAGGTCGCATGATACTTTAGAAGCCGAGTAGTAAATGTCTCCAAGGCCTTTGCCTCTTGGGAGATAGGAGGTCACTGTGGTCAGAGCACAGGGGTTAAACAGTCTTGATGTCAAACCCTGGGCTTCTCAGGTGGTGCTAATGGCAAAGAACCTGCCTGCCAGTGCAGGAGACATAAGAGATGCTGGTTTGATCCCTGGGTCAGGAAGATCTTTTGGAGAAGCAATTGGCAACCCACTTCACACATGCATGATGTCAAATCCTACATTTTCCATTTGCTGGATTGGTGACTTTAGAGAATTTATTTCACTTTCTAACATACAGTTGTTTGTGAAATGGAGACAAAAATGACACACTGCAAAAAGTTGTGAGCGACAAATGAATGAATACACAGAGGGTTATTTCAACACCTAGTCCAACTTTCGAGTCCGCTAAGTATGTGGTATAACTGTTATCTCTGTAAAATTTTGTTGATGATAAGATTCGCTACCGCTATAGTAAGAGATTTTTAGGGCAGGAGGAAACACTACATTCCATTGAGCTCAATATTTATATGTCATCTGCCTACCCATCACCTCCACTTGCGCATCTCTCAGGCATCACACATTTACCTTGTCCAAAACCAAGTTCTTGATTTCCTTCCCTGCCTCCCTGGGTGTCCCTTCATTTTCCCCTCATCGACCTAATAGCCCATGCTTGAAACCTGCATAAATAATTATGTAACTCATCTATAATTATGTCCCCTTCCTTTCCTGAGCATCCAATAATACATCAGTAGATGCAGTCAGTTCTACCTCCTAAATATAGCTTAAATTTAATCACATCTCTCAATCTGCACAGACAATATTCTGGTCCAAGCTGCCATTATCTTTGTGTGGACAACTCTATCAACAGCCTTCTAACAAGCTGGGTTTTTTTTGGCTGCAACTCTTGTTGCCCTCCACTCCATCTTCCAAAATTATAAATCAATCATGTCCCTTTTATCCTTTAATTCAACTTAACTATTATTTGTGGATACTTCCTTCCTTTGGGCTGGGGGCTTTGGTGTGAGATGGGAATTTTGTCTGGAAAAAAAACATGCAAAGTCCATGACTTTCGGGAACTTATATTCTTACATTACGTTTTTTGTTGAGTCATTCAGTTCAGTTTAGTCGCTCACTAGTGTCTGACTCTTTGTGACCCCATGGACTGCAGCATGCCAGGTTTCTCTGTCCATCTCCAACTCTCAGAGCTTGCTCAAACTCATGTCCATAGAGTTGGTGAAGCCATTCAACCATCTCATCCTCTGTTGTCCCCTTTTCCTCCTGCCTTCAACTTTTCCCAGCATCAGGGTTCTTTCCCAATGAGTCAGTTCTTCGCATTAGGTGGCCAAAGTATTGGCGCTTCAGCTTCAGCATCAGTCCTTCCAGTGAATATTCAGGACTGATTTCCTTTAGGATTGACTGGTCTGATCTCCCCGCAGTCCAAGGAACTCTCAAGAGTCTTCTCCAACACCACAGTTCAAAAACATCAATTCTTTGGCACTCAGCTTTCTTTATAGTCCAACTCTCACATCCATACATGACTACTGGAAAAACCAAGCTTTGACTAGATGGACCTTTGCTGACAAAGTAATGTCTCTGCTTTTTAACACTCTTTTTAGGTTGGTCATAGCTTTTCTTCCAAGGAGCAAGCAGCTTTTAATTTCAAGGCTGCAGTCACCATCTGCAGTGATTTTGGAGCCCAAGAAAACAAAGTCTGTCATTGTATCCATTATTTCCCCATCTATTTGCCATAACGTGATGGGACCAGGTGCCATGATCTTAGTTTTTTGAATGTTGAGTTTTAAGTCAGCTTTTTCACTCCCCTCTTTCACTTTCATCAAGAGGCTTTTTAGTTCCTCTTTGCTTTCAGCCATAAAGGTGCATATCTGAGGTTACTGATATTTCTCTCCACAACCTTGATTCCAGTTTGTGCTTCATCCAGCCTTTCATATGATGTACTCTGCAGATAAGTTAAATAAGCAAGGTGACAATATACAGCCTTGATGTACTCCTTTCCCAATTAGGAACCATTCCTTTGTTTAATGACCAGTTCTGTTGCTTCTTGTCCTGCATACAGATTTCTCAGGAGGCAGGTAAGGTGGTCTTGTATTCCCATCTCTTTAAGAATGTTCCACAGTTTGTTCCACAGTCAAAGGCTTTGGCGTAGTAAATAAAGAAGAAGTTTTTCTGGAACTCTCTTGCTTTTTCAATGATCCAATGGATGTTGGCAATTTGATCTCTGGTTCCTCTGCCTTTTCTAAATCCAGATTGCACATCTGGAAGTTCTTAGTTCATGTACTGTTGAAGCCTTGCTTAGGGAATTTTGAGCATTACTTTGCTAATGTGTGAGATGAGTGTAATTGTGCGGTAGTTTGAACATCCTTTGGCATTGCCTTTCTTTGGGATTTGAATGAAAACTGACCTTTTCCAGTCCCATGGCCACTGCTGAGTTTTCCAAATTTGCTGGCATTTTGAGTGCAGCACTTGCACAGCATCATCTTTTAGGATTTGGAAGAGCTCAACTGGAATTCCATCACCTCCACTAGCTTTGTTTGTAGTGATGCTTCCTAAGGCCCCCTGACTTCACATTCCAGGATGTTTGGCTCTAGGTGAGTGATCACACCATCATGGTTATCTGGGTCATGAAGATCTTTTATGTATAGTTCTTCTGTGTATTCTTGCCACCTCTTCTTAATATCTTCTGCTTCTGTTAGGTCCATACGGTTTCTGTCCTTTATTGAGCCCATCTTTGCATGAAATATTCCCTTGGTACCTCTAATTTTCTTGAAGAGATCTCTAGTCTTTCCCATTTAATTGTCTTCCTCTATTTCTTTGCACTGATAACTTGGGAAGGCTTTCTTATCTCTCCTTGCTCTTCTTTGGAACTCTGCATTCAGATGGGTGTATCTTTCCTTTCCTCCTTTGCCTTTCACTTCTCTTCTTTTCTCAGCTATTTCTAAGACCTCCTCAGGCAACCACTTTGCCTTTTTGCATTTCTTTTTCTTGGGGATGGTATGGGTCACCACTACTATACAACGTCACAAACCTCTTTCCATAGATCTTCAGGCACTCTATCAGATCTAATCCCTTGAATCTATTTATCACTTCCACTGTAAATCATAATGGATTTGATTTAGGTCATAACTTAGGGGTCTAGTCGTTCCCTACTTTCTTCAATTTAAGTCTGAATTTTGCAATAAGGAGTTCATGATCTGCGCCACAGTCAGCTCCCAATCTTGTTTTTGCTGACTGGATAGAGCTTCGCCATCTTTGCCTACAAAGAATATAATCAATTTCAACCCCCCAAATTCATATTTTGAAGCCTTAAGCCCCCGTGTGACTCTTCTGGGGAGAGAGCTTTTATGGATGTGATGAAGGTCAACAGGCATTGTAAGGGTGGAATCCTGACCAGACAGAACTGGTGTCCTTATGCGAAGCGGGGGGGGAGGACCATAGAGCTCTCTCTCTGCCATGAGGGCACAGCAGGAAGGTGGTTGTTTGGTCTCCAGGAAGAGAGCTCTTACCAGGATCTGACCCTGACGGTTCCCTGATCTCAGACGTTCAGCCTTCAGAACTGTGACAAATAAACTTCTGTTGTTTAGTCATCCAGTCTATGGTATTTTGTTAATGTGGCACTTACTATGATTTGTAAATACACATTTATTCTTTGTTCCCTTTTATCAGCTATCTGTCCCTTTATACCATCAGTTCCAAGAGGGAAAGGTCTGTGTTTACCTTTTAAACACTGTATGCCAAATGTTAAGCATGTAATTTTAAGCATTATGTGCCCAGTGTTAAACTTTGTACACTCAATGTGATGTGTGTATACCTAACAAATAATGTCAAATAAATGAATTGCATTAAATGTACATATAAAATTATACATTGAGTGATTGTATGTCCTGGTTTGTTTGTGACAACACTGGTTCATACCTGCTGTTCCAGTGTAACAATTAGCAGTACCCTCTTTAACTCTCAAAAGTGTTCTGGTTTGGATAATAAATTGTCATTTCTGTATATATTTATTATTTATCTGTATGCCAAATTTATGAGGCACAATCTGATTTTAAAAACATTGAAATCCAGGATAAGCATCTGTCTTGAAATCACGGTATTACTAATATTTTCTCTTCCTTACTCCACGATTTCTTTATAGGACTAACAATTCTAAGGTAGTGAAAATGATACAAGTCATCACGACCCTCTGTCACTGATGAGCAGCATTTGAAGCAGTCATAATGGGTAAAGCCAGGCCCACTGCATTGAGTGTGGCCCACATCAAGCAAGGAAAGAGGCCTCATTCATTAGACTTTCCAAAACAGTCCAGACACAGACAGAAACAGGACTTCAGGGAGGAAATGTGCCCTGGGGGTGTTACTAGGGGGTAATTCTATCTTCAGGACTGACTTCATGTGCAGGTAAGCCAGTCTGATGGAAAACCTTGTAAGTGGGGATAATTTCTGCAAACCATCACTGGTGAGCACTAGGAGATTTTACTCACTGGGAACTTGTACCTTGCGTTGCTTTACAAAGTGAAGAGCATTTGCAATGAGGGTAGATGTCTCTGAATTCCCCTTCTGTGATTTCAGATTTGTGAACATGAGGATTTTTCAAAAGAAAACACAAGAGTGTCTGGATGGTGATGATGCTGATACTGCTGCTGATGCTGAAGAGGTAGAATGGGAGGAGAAGGAGGAGACGAGGAGGAGGAAAGGAGAGGATGCAAGGAGGAGGGGAGGAAGATGGGGAAGAGGCAAGCAGTCCCTGCTGAGCTTCTACCAGTCATTCCGAGGAACTGATTTTGGCCTTGCCTGGTGGTCCCTTCCTGGAAAATTGGAAACATGATGTATTGGTGGCAAAGAAGTTACCTTCCAACGGCACAATACAAAGCAGCAGCAGCTGCTGCTGCTAAGTCACTTTAGTCGTGTCCGACTCTGTGTGACCCCATAGACGGCAGCCCACCAGGCTCCCTCATCTCTGGGATTCTCCAGGCAAGAACACTGGAGTGGGTTGCCATTGCTTTCTCCAATGCATGAAAGTGAAAAGTGAACGTGAAGTTGCTCAGTCGTGTCTGACTCTGTGTGACCCCATAGACAGCAGCCTACCAGGCTCCCCCGTCCATGGGACTCTCCAGGCAAGAGTACTGGAGTGTGGTGCCATTGCCTTCTCTGATACATAGCAGCAGGCAGACTCAATTAAAGAAAGGCAAAATTTTAAAAAAAGAAAAGAAAAGGAGAGAGAACTTGACTCTCTGGAGCTTTAAAACTCATTGCTGGCTCCCAGGTTTTTTTCTCCCCCAAATCAGGAAATTAAACACTGATACATGACTATTGTCTAATCCACAGCCTATAATCAAATTTTGTTAATGATCACAATAATGGCCTTTATAGCTATTTTCCCTTTTGGTCCCATCTTTTTAAGACGGTAAAAATTTTCTTCAGCCTGGCTCTCAAAATCTTTTATCAGTTGTTACCTCTTCTGTGCATCTTATTAATTGTACTTCTCTAAGGCTCCCTCATTGAACACAATTTAAAAAACCTAAATGTGAAGACCCTTCCAGAGTAAAATTGTCCATGGGCCCTCTCCTCCTTCTGCTCCCCACCATTTCTAGCTAATTACTTCATTACGTACTTTTTAAATTACTTGTTCTTTAGGGATTAATTTTGCACATATCTTTACTAATCGTAAACTTTTACAACGTACAGTTAGGCTGCGTCTGTTCAGCGGCTGGTTTGTAATTGCAGAGTTACTCTGTGGCTGGTGAGCTAAAGATAATGTGCTCAGGCAAAGAGCCTTCCTCTCAGTGTTTTCAGATGCCTTCTGGCCACCCAGCATGGCAGAATAATTGGCTCTGGGCTGCTGGAGGGCACCAAGCTCCCCTCCCACGTGGAGATCGCAATCAGCAAAGACCTCCAATTCTGGAGGTTTAGGGTTCATAGGCCCCAGGCTGCTCAGACTTCATGCACCCTGGGGATTTCAGGCCTCATGGTCCTAGGAGGCCAGGCCCAGTGGCCACATGCCAACAGATCAGGGCTGGTTATGGCAGACCTCCTAGAAGGAAAATGCCAACCCCTTTCTCAAGGTCAAATCCACACTTTCCCAGGGCCCTTGTACATGGCCTGTCCCTGCAAGCAGTTTTTAAGGAATCCTTCTCCCTCCCTTCATGGTCATATAAATCTCTAAACTCCTTACCTCTGCAGTCTCTCCTCTGACATATATATTCCATCATCACCTCCTCCCCCCAAAACTCCCCTCAAAGCCTTCTTCCTCTCACATCTGGATGCCCCTTTTCCACTCATATCCTCACAGTACCAGGTGGGGATTTAGAGATTTTGGCACCATGCAGAACTATGTTCAAATCCCAGTTTTACCAAACTCTTTCACTGCAGGACCTGGGCAAGTGACTCAACCTCTCTGAGCCTCAGTTTTCTCATCTGTAAAATGAGGATAATAATTCTAGCTTTTCATAGTTCCCAGGAAGAAATGATGTACAGAATAAAACTCACCAGGATGTAATAAGCTCTATGAGGGCACAACCTAGATGATCCTGTTCATCACTGTATGCTCAGAGCTTAGCACAGTGTCTAGTATTAAATACATAAAAGCACAAAGTAAACAATAATGGGTAGCTATTATCATCAGTGGTCATTTTAGTGTGACTAGTGCCTCCTGAAACACTTCCCTTGACATCTGGGATTTTCCGCCAACCTAGATCTCTTTCTAGTCGATTCTTCTCTGTAACTATGGGCACCACCCTGCCACCCACCCTTTTTCCTATGCCCATGCTCAACTCTAAAATCTCTTTTTAGTTCAGACTTTCATCCTCTCTGGGATTCTCCATCCTCTGTCCTTGACTAGGCACACAGAGTGTACCCAGCCCCTGTCTTACCTGCAAATCTTCTCTTAGTTAGATAGTTCTGGCTTCTTGCAGAAGTCCAGACCCAGGTCTTATATTTCTCCCCTAATGCCGAGGGTATAACACAAGCAGCATGATAAACGTTCATTGTGTAAGTAAATAAATGGACAACTAATGTAAGCTTTCTGGTTATTTCCATTGTTGTTTTCAATGTCAAACTTGACCCATTTCCCCACCCCTAAACCAACTCTCTACACCAAACACCCCTTTTCTAGTCAATGGCACCCTCAAACTTCTCATCATCTGGACTTGAAATCTCAGCGCCACCTTTGTCAGACTATAATAATTCATTTATATAGGGATCAGGAAAGCCTACCTCTTGACCTCCAGGCTGGAATCAAGATTGCCGGGAGAAATATCAATAACCTCAGATATGCAGATGACACCACCCTTATGGCACAAAGTGAAGAGGAACTAAAAAGCCTCTTGATGAAAGTGAAAGAGGAGAGTGAAAAAGTTGGCTTAAAGCTCAACATTCAGAAAACGAAGATCATGGCATCTGGTCCCATCACTTCATGGGAAATAGATGGGGAAACAGTAGAAACAGTGTCAGACTTTATTTTTTTGGGCTCCAAAATCACTGCAGATGGTGACTACAGCCATGAAATTAAAAGGCGCTTACTCCTTGGAAGAAAAGTTATGACCAACCTAGATAGTATATTCAAAAGCAGAGACATTACTTTGCCGACTAAGGTCCGTCTAGTCAAGGCTATGGTTTTTCCTGTGGTCATGTATGGATGTGAGAGTTGGACTGTGAAGAAGGCTGAGTGCCGAAGAATTGATGCTTTTGAACTGTGGTGTTGGAGAAGACTCTTGAGAGTCCCTTGGACTGCAAGAAGATCCAACCAGTCCATTCTGAAGGAGATCAACCCTGGGATTTCTTTGGAAGGAATGATGCTAAAACTGAAGCTCCAGTACTTTGGGCACCTTATGCGAAGAGTTGACTCATTGGAAAAGACCCTGATGCTGGGAGGGATTGGGGGCAGGAGGAGAAAGGGACGACCGAGGATGAGATGGCTGGATGGATAGTATATTCAAAAGCAGAGACATTACTTTGCCGACTAAGGTCCGTCTAGTCAAGGCTATGGTTTTTCCTGTGGTCATGTATGGATGTGAGAGTTGGACTGTGAAGAAGGCTGAGCGCTGAAGAATTGATGCTTTTGAACTGTGGTGTTGGAGAAGACTCTTGAGAGTCCCTTGGACTGCAAGGAGATCCAACCAGTCCATTCTGAAGGAGATCAACCCTGGGATTTCTTTGGAAGGAATGATGCTAAAACTGAAGCTCCAGTACTTTGGCCACCTTATGTGAAGAGTTGACTCATTGGAAAAGACCCTGATGCTGGGAAGGATTGGGGGCAGGAGGAGAAGGGGACGACTGAGGATGAGATGGCTGGATGGCATCACGGACTCGAGGGACATGAGTCTGAGTGAACTCCGGGAGTTGGTGATGGACAGGGAGGCCTGGCGTGCTGCGATTCATGGGGTCGCAAAGAGTCGGACACGACTGAGCGAGTGAACTGAACTGATCCAAATAAAACAAAACCACTAACTCAAAAAGATAGAAGAGACTTGGTTGATCCTGCCAGTAGCATGCTTGTTTCAAATATTAAGCCGTGCATGTCTAAAACACACAGTCAGTACAGTGAAACTGAATGGCTCACAGAATTGGTTACGGTTCCTTTGGTTGCTTGCTTCTCTCAGAAAGCCCAGAGATAAGCCCATGTGCCTATAGGTACCTTATCTTTGACAAAGGAGGAAAGAATATACAATGGAGAAAAGATAGTCTCTTTAATAAGTGGTGCTGGGAAAACTGGACAGCTAGATGTAAAAGAATGAAATTAGAACACTTCCTAACAACACACAAAAATAAGCTCAAAATGGATTAAGGATTTAAATGTAAGACCAGAAACTATAAAACTCTTAAAAGAAGACATAGATAGAACACTCTTTGATACAAATCACAGCAAGATCCTCTATAACCCACCTTCTAGCATAAAATAAGAACAAAGATAAATAAATTGGACCTAATTAAACTTAAAAGCTTTTCTGCACAGCAAAGGAAACCATGAACAAGATGAAAAGACAACCCTCAGAATGGGAGAAAATAATTGCAAATAAAGCAACTGACAAAGGATTAACTTCTAAAATATACAAGCAGCTCATGCAGCTCAATATCAGAAAAACAACCCAACCAAAAAACAAGCAGAAGATGTGAACAGACATTTCTCTGAAGACAAACAGATGGCTAATAAGTACATGAAAAAAATGCTCAACACCGTTTACTATTAGAAAAATGCAACCAAACCTACAGTGAGGTATCACCTCCCAACAGTCAGAATGGCCATTATCAAAAATCTACAAACAACAAATGCTGGAGAGGATGTGTAGAAAAGGGCACACTCTCGCACAGTTAGTGCGAATGTATATTGATGCAGCCACTATGGAGATTCGTTTAAAAAGCAGGAATAAAACTACCTATGACCCAGCAATCCCACTACTGGACATATACCCTGAGAAAACCACAATTCTAAAAGACACACATATCCCAGTGTCCACTGAAGCACTATTAACAATAGCCAGGACATGGAAGTAACCCAGATGTCTAGCGACAGATGGATGGATAAAGAAGATGTGGTACACATATACATGGAATATTATTCAGCCATAAAAAAGGAATGAATCTGAGTCTGTTCTAGCGAGGCAGATGAACCTAGAGTCTGTCACACAGAGTGACGTAAGTCAGAAAGAGAAATGCGAATATCGTATATTAACCCATATACATGGAATCTAAAACAGTGGTGCTGATGAATCTATTTGCCGGGCAGGAATAGAGATGGAGGCCCAGAGGACAGACTTGGGGACCCAGCAGGAGGAGGAGGAGGATGAGCTGAAAGAGCAGCACTGAAACATACGCATTCCCACGTGGGGCACAGCCACGGGGAATCTGCTGTCGGCACAGGCAGCTCAGCCCAGTGCTCCGTGACAGCTGAAGGGCTGGGAGGTCGGAGGGAGGCTGAAGGAGGAGGGGACATAAGTACACCTACGGCTGATTCATGCTGACGCGTGGCAGAAACCAACACAACGCTGTAAAGCAATTAACCTCCAGTTAGATGAAGTTTTTTTAAAAAGATGTACCCATGTTCACTGTAACATTATTTACAGTTGTCAACACATGGAGACAATCTAAGTGTCTACTGACAGATGAATGAAAACAGGAAATGTCATATGTATATGGAATGGAATATAACTGAGCTATGAAAAGGAAGAAAGGTGGTTGCCAGAAGTTGGGGAGTGGACAGGGGGGGAAACAGATGAAGGGGGTCAAAAGGTACAAGGTTCTAGTTATAAAGAAAGTCATGAGATGTAACGCACAGCATGAAGACTATAGTTAATACTACTATAAGCTGCTAAGAAGGTAGACCTTAAAAGTCTTCATCACAAGAAAAAAACTGTAACTATGTATGGTGACAGATATTACCTAGACTTACTGTGGGGACCATTTTGTAACATATACTAATATCTAATCATTATGTTGTACACCTATAACTAATGTTATTTGTCAGTTATACTGCAATTTTTAAAAGAAGTCTGAAATACCTATAATAATGCCCTACTCCAAAGAGAAAATTTTCTCATTAAAGTCACTTTGTCCTTCAAATTGAATCCAGACAAGAAAACAGATTAATTCAACTTATTATTTCTTTTGGCCATAGTTCTACAAAATTCCTATGATAACCTATAAAACAATTTAGTTTTATGTTTATTTTTAAAAGTCTAGCAATAGCCAGTTACCTGCTTCTGATCTCTTTATGTTGGCTAGCTAGACAGAAAAATGAGATGAAAGAACATGGGATTTCAAGTCAGCGATCCTCTGTACTGCCAATTATTTAACCTCTGAGATGCTCAGTTTTCAAATCTACAAAATGAGAATAAAAATTACCTTTCAGTTTCACATCACTGGGGCTGCTGTAGTGAATTAGGTGCCCCAAAGGAAATCAGGCCTGAATATTCATTGGACGGACTGATGCTGAAGCTCCAATACTTTGGCCATCTGATGCGAAGAATTGACTCACTAGAAAAGACCCTGATGCTGGGAAAGACTGAAAGCAGGAGGAGAAGGGGACAACAGAGGATGAGATTGTTGGATGGCATCACCGACTCTATGGACATGAGTCTAAGCAAGCTCCAGGAGTTGGTGATAGAGAAGGAAGCCTGGCATGCTGCCGTCCAAGATGACTGAACGGCCAAACTGAACTGAAACCTGCTTTCTGCATAAGCCACCTCTTTCTGAAAAAATCACCCCTTTCTCTGTCTCCTGGACTGGAAGAAACACATGCTGGAAACAAGATTGCCGGGAGAAATATCAATCACCTCAGATATGCAGATGACACCACCCTTATGGCAGAAAGTGAAGAGGAGCTAAAAAGCCTCTTGTTGAAAGTGAGAGAGGAGAGTGAAAAAGTTGGCTTAAAGCTCAACATTCAGAAAACGAAGATCATGGCATCTGGCCCCATCACTTCATGGGAAATAGATGGGGAAACAGTAGAAACAGTGTCAGACTTTGTTTTTTTGGGCTCCAAAATCACTGCAGATGGTGACTGCAGCCATGAAATTAAAAGGCGCTTACTCCTTGGAAGAAAAGTTATGACCAACCTAGATAGTATATTCAAAAGCAGAGACATTACTTTGCCGACTAAGGTCCGTCTAGTCAAGGCTATGGTTTTTCCTGTGGTCATGTATGGATGTGAGAGTTGGACTGTGAAGAAGGCTGAGCGCAGAAGAATTGATGCTTTTGAACTGTGGTGTTGGAGAAGACTCTTGAGAGTCCCTTGGACTGCAAGGAGATCCAACCAGTCCATTCTGAAGGAGATCAACCCTGGGATTTCTTTGGAAGGAATGATGCTAAAACTGAAGCTCCAGTACTTTGGGCACCTTATGCGAAGAGTTGACTCATTGGAAAAGACCCTGATGCTGGGAGGGATTGGGGGCAGGAGGAGAAAGGGACGACCGAGGATGAGATGGCTGGATGGCATCACAGACTCAATGGACGTGAGTCTGAGTGAACTCCGGGAGTTGGTGATGGACAGGGAGGCCTGGCGTGCTGCGATTCATGGGGTCACAAAGAGTCAGACACGACTGCGCGACTGAACTGAACTGAACTCTGTCTCCCCCAGAGCACTTAGCACAGTGGTCTGCCCTCAGGACACCAAAGGACTTGCAGAATGATAGATAAAAATATAAGAACTCAAGGAAGCTTTACCTTATGGATTTGGTAAATGACATTGGGCTGAGTTATACTTAAAATGTCATTGTTGCCTTTCAGGGGCCTGGCATGATCTTTAAATTCTTGTCCTCGGAAGTCTTCTTCACTCAGCTTGTGCCGCTGAATCATGGTCCCCATACCTCCATCAAGCACCATAATCCTCTCCCGAAGGGTAGCTTCAATCTCATCTTGTAGGGTCTTCTCCATCCCTGCTTTAAAGAAAGTGAAAATGTTAGTTTCCAAAACGAAAGGGGAAAAAAGGTGTGGAGAGGGACTGCAGACTAAATTAAAATAATTCACAACAGGGAGTAAATGGGGCTCATAGATATATTCTCACAATTCTGCAGACTTTGAAAAAGCTGCCTCAAAATGTTTTCATTAAGTTACAACAATGCTTAATGAAACAAGAGGTTGCACACAGCACAGAATCACTGGTATAGCACTACACCAAGGTTATCATAGGCTATAGGTATTCCTGTTTCAAAGATGAGCACAACAGACAGCAAAGAGCCAATTGCTACAAGCCCAGGCCAGCTGCTGGAGGTCTGCAGGACTCCCTCCCCATTGGTTTCTGTGCATGTGCCCAGAATAAGACATAAGAAGATTTGGTTTGATAAACAAAAACCATCAATAATTCCAAATTGCCATTTAGACTGTTAAGTCTGACAGTCTCTTCCACTACCACCAGAACTCATGACAGGCTACCCGGCCTTGAAAAGCCCTAATGCCTACTCCTTCCAACCCTATTTTCTGGTCTCCAAGAACTACTGGAAAGCCACAAAACCATGCTCATTGGAATCATCGCAAATTCCTAACTTTGAGCCTCTTCTTTGGTTCACCTTTTCTCAGCTCCCTCAACAACACTTCCCATACCTCTGCTTGCCTTTAGCACAAAATCCTTCTCATCCTTTTAACTCAGAGGTGATTTCACCTAATCCTATACAAGAGTCTTCTTTGGGGAGCTCCTCAAATTCACCCCCCTCCACACACCATAAAATCCTCTTGCAGCTCGGTTCCCTCTGCACCTAAAGAAGAACATGTGATCACTTCCACCCACACCTCCCACTCTCCCTCCCGTTTACCCCTTCCTACCTCCAGCAATTCTACCTCAACCTATCTTCATGCTGTGGCTTCTTCCTCCACCACACTACTGAAATCACTCCCTAAAGTCACCCATGACCTTCTAATTATCAAAAACAATGGCCTCCAAACTAAGACTCAGATTCCAAGCTGTCCACTTGTTACAGCCTGCCCCTCAATCTACTATCCAAAACCAAACCTGCCACATTCCCTGTCTGATTTCTCTATTTTTATGAATGCATCACCCTTTGCAGAAGACCGACCTGACCACCTCAGTGTTATGTGACTCCTCATGCTCCTCGATAATCAGTATCTACTCAGATCTCAAGCCCTGTAGCTCTGGCATCCAAAATGCCATCCACATTGGGCCCACCTTCCATCCCCAGTGCCAACTTTTTCCTCAAGACATTACTACACATCCAGCCATCACAGGTCCTCTCTGAGCTTCAGTTTGCATCCATAAAAACTAAGAAAGACAATGCTTGCTCACCCCAGCTTCACGGAATTGTCTTATGGGTTAAAGGAGATCAGATACAACAAAGATGCTTTGTAAAGAAAAAAAAAAAAATCAAGTGTCATACAAAGTGTCATCTCAACCACCAGGGTGACTATACGTGGCCACCCTATGTTCCAATCCATCCTATGCACCAGATTCATCTTCCCAAAAAGCAAGTTTAAACCAGTTGCTTCCAATGCTTCCATGCTTCCAACCTTCAACAATTCCCTACTGCCTACCCAAAGTTACTACAAGTTATTCAAAACAAATCACAATGACACCCACCTCTCTAGTCAATATGTGCTTCTGTGCTCCCTGAAAGGGGAGCAAAGCTGGAGTAAAATGCAGCTGGCTCTAAGCTCTTTGAGCCTCTTGGAAGAAGACTAGGATTAGGCCAACTCATCTGTATCCCTAGCAACACCAAGGACATATCCAGCACTTTAAGTGTTCAGTATTTCCTAAACCGACACAGCAAAACAGTGAGGAAAGATGACAAGAGAAGGTCATTTAAACCTCAAACCAGTAACATATGAATATTTGTAAACTGGCAGTGTTGCAAATTTAAAACCCAGACCTTACTGTCCAGAGTCTTAGGTATTCTGTAAAGAAAATAGGGGATGGATGGTGGCTACAGAGCTATTTTGACTGAATTACTCCTTAATAGGCTTCAGAAAGGTTGTTCTAGCAACCTGTAAAGTCAGTTTGTCGGTATCTGGTTTCTTTCCCAAAGGGCATTATGTTTATTTCAGGGTTTACTATTCTTTTCCAAAACTGGCTAATTTTTTTTTACTGAGCTAATAGAGTTAAGAAAACTGAAAAAGGAACAAACTTAAGATCCAAAAATCTGAGCAGTAGTAGGAAGTCCTCAAGCACCAAAGGAAAAAAATCACTTCCTGAAAGTGTGAAGAAAAGGCAGGGCTTAATGAGACATGCATAACAGAAAGACTGGTAGGCAACCGGGCAGTGGTCTGGTCATTTCCAATTAATGTCAACAAAGGAAATTCAGGGGTGGCATTAATTTAGACACCCCATGATGTGGCTGTCCTTCAGCTAAGAAGCATCCAGAATTTGATATGATGAAGCTAATGGGGACAGGACGAAAAAAGCCAAGAAATCTGGGTTTTAGTCCAGGCTCTCAAAAGTAGCTATGGGATTTTAGACAGACTGTGTTTTGCCTTATCACAGGACATGTGACAACAGAATGAGATGATGCATTTGAAGGCACATTCCAGATGTTAACAACTGGAAGTGTCATATCATAAAAGTCATGAGACATATAACCTTGGCACAATCGCCCCACAAATGTTAGCAACTCCTATTATGTCATTATTATTGCATAACTAATAAAAAGTAGAGCTAGGATCGAAACTCTAAAGGTTGCTTTCTATACTCTACAAGTCCGGTGGGATAAGAAAAAGGATCATGGAAGCCTGAAGCTCTCAGTTCTGCTCTGTTGGGGCAGGAGGCAGGAATGGCATGTTTGCAGGTTTAGAGATGAACTTGAATGTGGCAGAGCAAACACAATAATCAGCGAAAACATTTACATGGAGATCCTTTCAGATGGGGAATAAAAAGAAAGATGAAAAACTTTAACCTACATGCTCAACTGAATTCCTTTCTTTTCCAAAGAATGTAGCTGTAAGCCTTCCTAAAATGAGGGCATGTGTGATGAATCACCCACCTGGTGGGAACACCGGGTGTGGATGTGGCGGAGGGGCTGGAGGAGGGAGTAGCTCATGCAGGCTTCAATCAAATGTTTTTCCCCAAACTTTAAACATTTTATTTTGTAATGCTGTATAGCCAATTAACAATGCTGTGGCAGTTTCAGAACAGCAAAGGGACTCAGCCATACATATACATGTGAGCATTCTCCCCCAAACCTCCCTCCCCTAGCACATAACACTGAGCAGAGTTCCATGTGCTACACAACAGTCCCTGCTGGCTCTCCAAGGTATTCAAGGGACCTCCCTGATATTCCTGTGGTTAAGACTTCACCATCCAACAAAGGAGGCACAGGTTTGATCCCTGGTTGGGGAGCTAAGATCCCACATGCCTCAGAGCCAAGAAAACAAAACATAAAATAGAAGCAATACTGTAACAAATTCAATAAAGACCTTAAAAATGGTCCACATCAAAACAAGGTGCCCACTCTTGCCACTATTATTCAACACAGTTTTGGAAAACAGAGCCATGGTAGAGAATGAAAAGAAATAAAAGGAATCCAGAAGGAAAACAAGAGGTAACACCCTCACTGTTTGCAGATGACATAATATTATACATAGAAAATCCTAAAGATGGCACCAGAACATTACTAGAATTAAGCAATGAAAATAGTGAAGTCACAGGATCTAAACTTAATATACAAAAATCTCTGCATTCCTATTTACTAACAATGAAAAATCTGAAATTAAGGAAACAATTCCATTCACAAATGCAACAGAAAGAATAAAATACCTAGGAATAAACCTATCTAAGAGACAAAAGACCTGTATGCAGAAAACTATACGACACGAACGAAAGAAATCAAAGATGGCACAAGACAGATGGAGAGATATACCATGTTCTTGGATTGGAAGAATCAACATTGTCAAATAATCATACCACCCAAAACAATCTACAGATGCACTGACATCTCTATCAACTATCAATGGTATTTTTCACAGAACTAGAACAATTTCACAATTTGTATGGAAACACAAAAGACCTCAAATAGCCAAAGCAATCTTGAGAAAGAAAAAGAGAGATGGAAGAATCAACCTTCCTGACTTCACACTATACTACAAAGCTACAGTCATCAAGACAATATGGTAATATCAACACAGTATGGTAACAGTATGGCACAAGAACAGAAATATAGACCAACAAAATAAGATAAAAAGCCCAGAGGTAAACCCATGCACCTATAGGTACCTTGTCTTTGAAAAAGGAGGAAGAATAAACAATGGAGAAAAGACAGCCTCTTCAATGAGTGGTGCTGAGAAAACTGGACTGCTACATGTAAACGAATAAAACTAGCACATTTCCTAATACCATGCACAAAAATAAACAAAATGGATTCAGTTCAGCTCAGTCCCTCAGTCGTGTCCGACTCTTTGCGACCCCATGAATCGCAGCACGCCAGGCCTCCCTGTCCATCACCAACTCCTGGAGTTCACCCAGACCCACGCCCATGGAGTCAGTGATGCCATCCAGCCATCTCATCCTCTGTGGTCCCCTTCTCCTCCTGCCCCCAATTCCTCCCAGCATCAGAGTTTTTTCCAATGAGTCAACTCTTCGCATGAGGTGCCCCAAGTACTGGAGTTTCAGCTTTAGCATCATTCCTTCCAAAGAAATCCCAGGGCCGATCTCCTTCAGAATGGACTGGTTGGATCTCCCTGCAGTCCAAGGGACTCTCAAGAATCTTCGCCAACACCACAGTTCAAAAGCATCAATTCTTTGGCACTCAGCCTTCTTCACAGTCCAACTCTCACATCCATACATGACTACTGGAAAAATCAATAGCCTTGACTAGACAGACCTTAGTTGGCAAAGTAATGTCTCTGCTTTTGAATATGCTATCTAGGTTGGTCATAACTATCTCCATTACCACAGTTCAAAAGCATCAATTCTTCAGTGCCCAACTTTCTTCACAGTCCAACTCTCACATCCATACATGACTACTGGAAAAATCAATAGCCTTGACTAGACAGACCTTATTTGGCAAAGTAATGTCTCTACTCTTGAATATGCTATCTAGTTTGGTCATACTTTTCTTCCAAGGAGTAAGTGTCTTTTAATTTCATGGCTGCAGCCACCATCTGCAGTGATTTTGGAGCCAAAAAAAATAAAGTCTGACACTGTTTCCACTGTTTTCCCATCTATTTCCCAAGAAGTGATGGGACCGGATGCCATGATCTTTGTTTTCTGAATGTTGAGATATAAGCCAACTTTTTCATTCTCCTCTTTCACTTTCAGCAAGAGGCTTTTTAGCTCTTCACTTTCTGCCATAAGGGTGGTGTCATCTGCATATCTGAGGTTATTGAGATTTCTCCTGACAATCTTGATTCCAGCTTGTGTTTCTTCCAGTCCAGCATTTCTCATGATGTACTCTGCATAGAAGTTAAATAAGCAGGGTGACAATATACAGCCTTGATGTACTCCTTTTCCTACTTGGAACCAGTCTGTTGTTCCATGTCCAGTTCTAACTATTGCTTCCTGACCTGCATACAGATTTCTCAAGAGGCAGGTCAGGTGGTCTGGTATTCCCATCACTTTCAGAATTTTCCACAGTTTATTGTGATCCACACAGTCAAAGGCTTTGGCATAGTCAATAAAGCAGAAATAGATGTTTTTCTGGAACTCTCTTGCTTTTTCCATGATCCATAAAACTATCTTACCATTTACCATAAATCAACCCCATCCCCACACAAATTCTGATAGCTTGTTAAGAGTTATCATATACATAAGAGACAAAAGGTTTTTTTAAAAACTCTAAACAAAACATGTAATTTTTTAAATAAGAAGCTTGACCAACTTACTCTGTAATTTATGTGGAAGACTAAAAGCCCTGATGGTTCAGACGGTAAAGCGTCTGTCTACAATGCGGGAGACCCAGGTTCAGTCCCTGGGTTGGGAAGATACCCTGCAGAAGGAAATGGCAATCCACTCCAGTACTACTGCCTGGAAAATCCCATGGACAGAGGAGCCTGGTAGGCTACAGTCCATGGGGTTGCAAAGAGTCGGACACGACTGAACGACTTCACTTTCAAAAGCCCAGCAAGAATTAACTTAAAAAAGTAGAAAGAGATTATTTGGCCTACCAAATATTATTACATACTATAAAATATTATAAAAGGAGGAAAGTAAGATATAGGATATCTTCTCACTTAGCACACGGCAAGACATTTAAAGACTTAAATAGCTCAACCTATAATGTTTTTTTTTAAGTAAATTTGATTATATAAAAATAAAGGATTTCTGTCAAATGAAAGTGACCACTGACAAACGTAATAAACAGATTATCAACTGAAGGAAGATTCTGCAATGTCAAACTGAAAGGTACTGGGACTTCCCTGGCGGTGCAGTGGTTAGGACTCTGCGCTTTCACTGCTGGGGCCCAGGGTTCGATCCCTGGTCAGGGAATTAAGATCCTGCAAACCACACAGCACAGCCAGAGGAAGGGAAAAAAAACACAAAAAACTGAAAGAGACTAAAATCGATAACATACCAGGAGCTCCTACAAATCAATAAGAAATTAAACAGAGAAATGGGCAAAAGATGTGAACAGGCAAATCAAGGGAGGGAAAAACTGAATACTCAACAAGTATATGAAGAGATACTCTAACTATAAGCCATCAGAGAGACATGAATTAAAACAAGACAAAACCAATATATATGCAATGGATGGGCAGTAATTAGAAGATTGGATAATAGCAAAGAAAATCAGAACCCTTGCTTTTTGGAACGTAGAGAGATACAGTCATTCTGGAGAGCAACCTAGCAGAAATCAGTAAAATTAAGCATGTGGAAAACTCAACAGTCTCACTCTTGAGTGGTATTTCCCAAACAAAGGCTCCACTGAGGCAAAGAGGACACATCAGAGGATATTAGAGAAGTCGCAAGTTGGAGACAACCCTGGGAAATGGCAAAGTCAAATGAGCAGGATGCTCCTGTGTGGAATACTACTGAGCGGTAACCAGACCTACCACTGTATTGCTCTACTGGATTGAGTGAGGAAGTCAGAAATGGCTCACTACTGGGGTTCTATTTATATAAATGAAAAATACATACACAGACTAGCATCTACAAGGAATGCACAAATATGATGAAATATGTGAAACAGGAGCAAGAGACTTGTGAACAGAAAATAGAGGTAAAAGGGAACACATATTAAAACAAATATGAGTGGGAATTATAACGGTTGAATACAAAACTCCTCTGCAATTGAGGTCCTTAAAAATCCAATGCTTCTACCTTTTCCATGTCCTTATTTATCGTTTGGGGGATAACACAGGATTTAAGGTACGAGAAACTAAAAAACCCTCCTCACGTGTGTTGGTATAATCATTCACTGTTCTAATCTTTAAGTGTTCCCCAATGTTTTCCAGTAGGAGATTAGCTTTCACTGGCTTCTAATTACCACTGCTCCTCCAGAACCTTGCTATGACAGTAAGTCACCTTAACGATTCTTCCCCTTGACAGGGTGAGCAGACATTGAAATGTTGCTCTTCCATAAGCAACAAAAAAATAAAAAACTGGTATTTATCTGTATTCAGTTCATTAGGTCTAGAACACGCTATACATTTTATTCCTAACTAGTTAGGTTCAAAACAGCAAAGACTCTCCCTAACATCTTTCACAGCTGAACATATAAACATAGCTTTGCAGGTCCTTCAACTATCTGACTAGTTACAACACTGAGAAGTATTTTTATGTTTAAGATATATATGTGTGTGCTCAGTTGCTCTGCTGCTGCTGCTAAGTCGTTTCAGTCGTGTCTGACTCTGTGCGACCCCAAAGACGGCAGCCCATCAGGCTCCCCCATCCATGGGATTCTCCAGGCAAGAACACTGGAGTGGGCTGCCATTTCCTTCTCCAGGGCATGAAAGTGAAAAGTGAACGTGAAGTCACTCAGTCGTGTCTGACTCTTGGCGACCTCATGGACTGCAGCCTACCAGGCTCCTCCATCCATGGGATTTTCCAGGCAAGAGTGTTGGAGTGGGGTGCCATTGCCTTCTCTGGCTCAGTTGCTCTAGTCCTGTTCAACTCTTTGCGACTCTATGGACTGTAGCCTGCCAGGCTCCTCTGTCCATAGGATTCTGCAGGCAAGAATCTGGAGTAGGTTCCCATGCCTTTCTCCAGGGGATCTTCCCGACCCACGGATAGAACCCGAGTCTCCTGTATCTCCTGCACTGCAAGTACCATCTGGGACGATATGCATAAATAACACAGTCTAAAAGAGAAAGACACAAGGAATGTCTTTGTCCAGTGAGCCTAAGAGATCACAATGTTTTTCCCAGCTTGGGAGGACCTAGTCAATGTACTTTACTTGAGTGATTTTTTTTTCTACCCATTAATGTTTTATTTCCCAGTAATGATACCGTGATTCATAGCTAAATGCTCCAAAGAGTAAACAAACATGGTATTAACTGGTTAAAGGACCAATTAGATATTTAGGTGGGTAAGTCAGCTAGTATCACCCTTAAGAACCATCCTAAATAATGGTTCTTTAAGACAAGAACCATCCTAAAGACAAGATGATGGCATAAACCAATAAAACCCAAATACACATGATTTTAAGTAATGAATTACTGTCAAGAACACAGTTACTCTGTAGACAGAATGATCCCATGTAGCTCTGATTTACTTAGGACTCCCACATCCACTGCTCTAACTGGGGAAAACACAGAGCAAGGAAAAGAATTTTGCATTATAAATAAATGATCCCAACACTTTTCTCAGCAGTTTCTTGACTTGACTATATTAAAGACTATCTTACTACTACCCTGTAAGTCCCTTGCAAGACACTTCATTTCTGAATCTCTAACTTCTAGTTTGCACCAACTTGCTACATTTTGTAGACATCTCTTTGCTTGTACAATATTCCACTTCTGAAATAGTATACTATTTCCCCTTTGATTTTAATGAGACCGGGAAGGATTAGAAACATGTAACTGGCTAATAGCAATTCACTGGCTCATTTACTCACTCTTTCATTGATCATTTATCAACTGAGTTCCAGATAACATAGAAAAACCTGAAGGAACACTTTGGCCAACCCAATACATAGTATTAGTGGCTGCAGTCTGTGGGGTCGCTAAGAGTCGGAGACAACTGAGCTACTTCACTTTCACTTTCACTTTCATGCACTGGAGAAGGAAATGGCAACCCACTCCAGTGTTCTTGCCTGGAGAATCCCAGGGACGAGGGAGCCTGGTGGGCTGCCGTCGATGGGGTCGCACAGAGTCGGACACGACTGAGGCGACTTAGTAGCAGCAGTAAACAACAATGAAACTAAGCAATCTTTACACGCTATAGTTAAAACTTTTCTCACAAGAAGTATTCACCAGCCCACAACCATGGCCTGAGGTCATGGACATTCAGGCTTAAGGCCCAACCCTGAGATTCAGGAATTCCCAGTTTTATTCATCCAAGAGCTTTACTAACACTGGACATCAATAAGTAAGGGTTTTTAGGAAGTTAAAACTGATTTTCATCCCAACATACAGGCTCCCCACATAAAGAGAAGCAGGAATAATTCTGACATTTTTTCTAGGCCCACGGGTCTGGCTCAGAGCTCCTTCAGGGGTCCAAGACTTAATTTAACTTTATTGACCTGGTGTTCAGCTGTGGAGGTGAGCCTTAGGGTCAGCAAGCTGAGCTAGATTCAAACACTTAACAATTTTCCTTTCATCTGCTGTAAAAAGATCACTATTTAAACTATTCTAAATCTTCAGGGGTTTTTGCTCCAGATACATTCAGATAAAAGAGAAATCACATACTTCATTTTTAAATTACATGGGAAAAGGGAGGTCAGAAGTCATCAGTAAAAAATACTGTTCAAATAAGTTAATGATACCCCTCTGGGAGATACAGCTCTCACTTTACAGCAACAGTGATAAAATGTTTCTTAGTCACATATCCACCTGTTTCAAGAATAATTCTAATGGTCCCATTTATCAGGACCTTAGAATCAAAGGGTCACTAGCTTACCTCTGAAAATTTTCAGTTATGGAATTCTTGGGCTGAAGATCCTTATCTGTCACATCTACTGTATGTCCTTGTTACTGATTCTCTTGTTTCTTCCTTTGCTACTTCATACCTCACAAGTTTTAATAGGTGTATTTGTTCACAAATTACAATCAGGGAGGTCATTAAGACCTAGAGCTCATTTTAAAACTGAAAATATTGACATACTTAATTCTTGCGTTAGTTTTCTTTTTCCTCATTGTTAAGGTGAGAGTCACCAACATCAAAATCAGCTGGAATTATTACCCCTTATCCCAACCTACTGAGTACCCACTAATTTATTCTAACGAGTGGTTTTACACACACTAGAGTTGACAGAACTACTGTTGTAACCTCGAAGTGGAAAATAAAAGTTCAATGCAGTTTTAAATAGCTTTCTGGGCTTCCTTATTTCTCAGCACCTGAACCTTCTTTGGCTTAGATGCTCAATAAACATATTGAAGGAGAACGTTCAATCATGCAAAACTTCTGTAAGGCCCGGACGCAATACAGCACATCAAACTGAAAAGTTTAGTTACCCTGGCGCTCAGAATATGTTTCGAGGGCACGTGTCGGGGCGTGCTTTATGGATCTGATGGTTTGTCTACCTGGGGAGGAAGCCAGATGGGTCGGGGAGAGAAGGAACGCAGGCAGCGAGAAAACACAGGACCTCAGGGTTCGCACGTTCAGAGGCGCCGCCTGCTCCCGGGGAAAGCTAACCAGGTGTCTCCCGGTGGTAAATGAATCACCCTAGACAGTAAGAGGCAATAAACCACCGAAGCGCGGAGAGCGGGTCGCTGCGTTACCAGATGGCGTCCGGTCCTGGAGCGTGGGGGACATGCTGCGGAATCTTTCTCCTCCTCCGGCCGGGGGACGCGGTGGGAAGGACGCACCCTCCACACGTGACGGCCCAGAGCCACGCCAGCCAGCGCCGGGCCAGCAGTTCACAGAAGTTCGGGGTCCCACGGACACTGGGGGGCCTCCCCGCAACCAGACCCGACAGCAGGGCTTCCGCCAGGGCACGAGCGCCGCGCGGCGCTGACAGGAGGGCCCCCGGCCCGGACCGCTGCTCAGACACGTGCTTTCTTCTCGGTCACCTTGCCTGTCCTCGGCAAAGGCCTGGAGGCTAAACCAGCGCGAGCGGAGGCCGAGTCGACTGGAGGACGCGGGCGGACCCGAAGAGGCGGACGACGTGGCGGCCGAGGCGCGGGGCCAGGACCCGCAGTCCCCCGAGGGGGTGGGTAACTCAGAATACTGTTATTCTGCGCGCAATCCAGCCTCGCAATGGGAGGTCCCGCCCCTTCAGGCCCGCGATTGGTCTATAGGAGCACGTAGCGACTCTATTGGCTGACCGATTCAACCACTCACATGAGGCTTTGCCGCCCCCCACCCCCGCCCCGGGATTTCCGGGAGATGTAGTTCAGGATCCCAGGTGACCACCCTCAGGTTTTGCGCATCTCAGTCCAGCGTCTGAAAGTGTGACCACCAGTTTTAAATCCTGGTACGAAGTCGGCGCTAAATGTATTAATATTATGTCAAGAGGCTGGTACTTGAAGTCTGGAAGAGCAGGTACTAGTCACGCTTTACGGTTAACTGGCTTTGGGCAAGATCATCTCAGGCTACACTCTACACTTTATATAATAGGAAATGATAGGGTGGTGATAATTACTATTTTACAAGGTTGTTGTGCGGATTAGTAGGAGGATCGTGTGAACGTGCTGGGAAACTCTGAAGTACATATATGCATGTTAATTGTCACTTTTGGACAATAAACATTTATTAAGCACACACTATGTGTCAGACTTCAGACTACACGCTTGGAATGCAAAGAAAGACAAGCTACATCACATCTCCACCTTTCTCTTAAGAGGAAGAACTCACAATCTGATTAAGAATAATAATTTAACAGAAAAAAAAAAAAAAAGAATCACATGTAGTGTACCAAAGAAACTAAGAACCCCAAGGGTGTTGGGGGAAGATTTCAAAGGAGAAGCTGAGTTCTAAAGAGAAAGTATGTGCCAAGTTAAGGCCATTTTTGTAGAGACAAACTAGTGGGAAGAAACAACACTTGGAAGAATTTGAAAATAAAGGACAGCTGTGTAAAATGAGATGGTTGGATGATATCATCAACTCAGTAGACGTGAGTTTGAGCAAACTCCAGGAGATGGTGAAGGACAGGGGAAACTGGCGTGCGCAGTCCATGGTGTCACAAAGAGTTGGACATGACTTAGCAACTGAACAACAACAACCACTTTCGTGGAAGACAATTTTTCCATGGCCCAGGGGGCGGGGGATGGTTTCAGGGTGGTTCAAGCTTATTACATTTATTATACACATTATTTCTAATCTAATGCCATCGCTGATCTGACAGGCAGTACTGATCCTCGGTCCAGAGTTTGGGGACCCTTGGCTTAGAGGATAGGACAAATGATAATCAAGTATATCTTTAAAGGATCTTTATAAGCTAGTATCTGTCATCATCCTTGTTTACTGATGAGAAAACCAAAGTAAAGAGAGGTTGGCTGATCAGAGGGCAAGAGTGCAATGCTGTTTACAATTCATTGATCACAACCAGTTGCAGATTTCTTTGTTTCTTCTCCACCCTCTCTGCTTCACTTAACTAACCTAGAAGAAAAAGGAAAAAAAAAAAAAAAACAGAGAAGTTAAACAAGCTGCCCAAGGTCACACTTCTAAGAGGTGGTAAAGCTGGGCTTCAAACCTGGGAAAACTGGTTTCAACATTCCCCTTGTTTATCACTAAGCCCTAATACTTCCTTGGACAGCTGATGAAAGAGCCCCTTTTCCAGAAAAATGGACACACCAAATTGCTTGCAATTTCCATTGGTACTCAGATTCCCTGGCCTTAATTTACAGAATAAAGTGAGCTTATAAAATGTCACCTCACTGTTAACATTAAACAAATGTTGTTGTCATTCATGAAACCCTGGAATCTTAAATATTCTATATTCTCAATGGGAGATATTCCTACATGGCATTTGGGGACAGATAAAACTTTAATCTGAAGATCAAAGCAGAGCAGTGGCTGTGCTTTGCTGGAGCGGCCATGAAGAGATTCCCCACGTCCAAGGTAAGAGAAACCCAAGTGAAACGGTAGGTGTTGCGAGAGGGCATCAGAGGAAAGACACACTGAACCATGATAACAGAAAACTAATCAATCTAATCATGTGGACCACAACCTTGTCTAACTCAATGAAATAAGCCATGCCATGTGGGGCCACCCAAGACGGGTGGGTCGTGGTGGAGAGGTCTGACAGAATGTGGTCCACTGGAGAAGGGAATGGCACACCACTTCAGTATTCTTGAGAATCCCATGAACAGTATGAAAAGGCAAAATGATAGGATACTGAAAGAGGAACTCCCCAGGTCGGTAGGTGCCCAATATGTTACTGCAGATCAGTAGAGAAATAACTCCAGAAAGAATGAAGGGATGGAGCCAAAGCAAAAATAATACCCAATTGTGGATGTGACTGGTGATAGAAGCAAGGTCCAATGCTGTAAAGAGCAATATTGCCTAGGAACCCGAAATGTTAGGTCCATGAATCAAGGTAAATTGGAAGTGGTCAAACAAGAGATGGCAAGAGTGAACGTCAACATTCTAGGGATCAGCGAACCAAAATGGACTGGAATGGGTGAATTTATCTCAGATGACTATTATATCCGCTACTGTTGGCAGGAATCCCTTAAAAGAAATGGAGTAGCCATCATGGTCAACAAAAGAGTCCGAAATGCAGTACTTGGATACAATCTCAAAAACGACAGAATGATCTGTTTGTTTCTGAGGCAAACCATTCAATATAACAGTAATCCAAGTCTATGCCCCAACCAGTAACACTGAAGAAGCTGAAGTTGAATGATTCTATGAAGACTTACAAGACCTTTTAGAACTAACACCCCAAAAAGAAGTCCCTTTCATTATAGGGGACTGGAATGCAAAAGTAGGAAGTCAAGAAACACCTGGAGTAACAGGCAAATTTGGCTTTGTAATACGGAATGAAGTAGGGCAAAGGCTAATAGAGTTCTGCCAAGAGAACGCACTGGTCATAGCAAACACCCTCTTCCAACAACACAAGAGAAGACTCTACACATGGACATCACCAGATGGTCAACACCGAAATCAGATTGATTATATTCTTTGCAGCCAAAGATGGAGAAGCTCTATACAGTCAGCAAAAACAAGACCAGGAGCTGACTGTGGCTCAGATCATGAACTCCTTATTAGAATGAAGCAGGCCAAAGACTAATAGAATTTTGCCAAGAAAATGCACTGGTGATAGCAAACACCCTCTTCCAACAACACAAGAGAAGACTCTACACATGGACATCACCAGATGGTCAACATCAAAATCAGATTGATTATATTCTTTGCAGCCAAAGATGGAGAAGCTCTATACAGTCAGCAAAAACAAGACCAGGAGCTGACTGTGGCTCAGATCATAAACTCCTTATTGCCAAATTCAGACTTAAATTGAAGAAAGTAGGGAAAACCACTAGACCATTCAGGTATGACCTAAATCAAATCCCTTATGATTATACACTGGAAGTGAGAAATAGATTTAAGGGCCTAGATCTGATAGATAGAGTACCTGATAAACTATGGAATGAGGTTTGAGACATTGTACAAGAGACAGGGATCAAGACCATCCCCATGGCAAAGAAATGCAAAAAACAAAAATGGCTGCCTGGTGAGGCCTTACAAATAGCTTTGAAAAGAAGAGAGGCAAGAAGCAAAGGAGAAAAGAAAGATATAAGCAGCTGAATGCAGAGTTCCAAAGAATAGCAAGAACAGATAAGAAGGCCTTCTTCAGCCATCACTGCAAAGAAAAAGAGGAAAAAAAGAGAATGGGAAAGACTAGAGATCTCTTAAAGAAAACTAGAGATACCAAGGGAACATTTTATGCAAAGATGGGCTCGATAAAGGACAGAAATGGTCTAGACCTAACAGAAGCAGAAGATATTAAGAAGAGGTGGCAAGAATACATGGAAGAACTGTACAAAAAAGATCTTCATGACCCAGATAATCATGATGATGTGATGACTAATCTCGAGCCAGACATCTTGGAATGTGAAGACAAGTGGGCCTTAGAAAGCATCACTACGAACAAAGCTGGTGGAGGTGATGGAATTGCAGTTGAGCTGTTTCAAATCCTGAAAGATGATGCTGTGAAAGTGCTGTGCTCAGTATACCAGCAAATTTGGAAAACTCAGCAGTGGCCACAGAACTGGAAAAGTTCAGTTTTCATTCCAGTTCCAAAGAAAGGCAAAGCCAAAGAATGCTCAAACTACCACACAATTGAAGGCAGAGGAACCAGAGATCAAATTGCCAACATGCACTGGATCATGGAAAAAGGAAGAGAGTTCCAGAAAAACATCTATTTCTGCTTTCTTGACTATGCCAAAGCCTTTGACTGTGTGGATCACAATAAACTGTGGAAAATTCTGAAAGAGATGGGAATACCAGACCACCTGACCTGCCTCTTGAGAAACCTGTATGTAGGTCAGGAAGCAACAATTAGAACTCGACATGGAACAAGAGACTGGTTCCAAATAGGAAAAGGAGTACGTCAAGGCTGTCTATTGTCACCCTGCTTATTTAACTTCAATGCAGAGTACATCATGAGAAACACTGGATTGGAAGAAACATAAGCTGGAATCAAGATTGCTGGGAGAAATATCAATAACCTCAGATATGCAGATGATACCACCCATATGGCAGAAAGTGAAGAAGAACTAAAGAGCCTCTTGAAGAAAGTGAAAGAGGAGAGTGAAAAAGTTGGCTTAAAGCTCAACATTCAGAAAATGAAGATCATGGCATCCGGTCCCATCACTTCTTGGGAAATAGATAGGGAAACATTGGAAACAGTGTCAGACTTTATTTTGGGGGGCTCCAAAATCACTGCAGATGGTGACTGTAGCCATGAAATTAAAAGGCGCTTACTCCTTGGAAGGAGTTATGACCAACCTAGATAGCATATTCAAAAGCAGAGACATTACTTTCCCAACAAAGGTCCGTCTAGTCAAGGCTATGGTTTTTCCAGTGGTCATGTATGGATGTGAGAGTTGGACTGTGAAGAAGGCTGAGCGCTGAAGAATGATGCTCGTGAACTGTGGTGTTGGAGAAGACTCTTGAGAGCCCCTTGGACTGCAAGGAGATTCAACCAGTCCATTCTAAAGGAGATCAGTCCTGGGTCCTTTGGAAGGAATGATGATAAAGCTGAAACTCCAGTACTTTGGCCACCTCATGCAAAGAGTTGACTCATTGGAAAAGACTTTGATGCTGGGAGGGATTGGGGGCAGGAGGAGAAGGGGACAACAGAGGATGAGATGGCTGGATGGCATCACTGACTGGATGGACGTGAGTCTGAGTGAACTCCGGGAGTTGGTGATGGACAGGGAGGCCTGGTGTGCTGCAATTCATGGGGTCGCAAAGTCGGACACGACTAAGCAACTGAACTGAACTGACTGAACTGAAAACTTAAATGTTTACAGGGTTAATGGGGACTTCTGCAGTGGTCCCTTGATTAAAAATCCACCTGCTAATGCAGGGTTCGATCCCTGGTTCAGAAAGATCTGACATACCTCGGAGCAACTAAGCTATTGCTCTGCAAGTACTGAAACCCGTGTGCCCTAGGGCCCGTGTGCCCCGCCTTGTGACGCCTGCGCACCTGAAGCCTGTGCTCTGCAACAAGGAAGCCACCGTAAGGAAAAGCCCACGCATCGGCAGCTAGAGAAAGCCCTCACCGCCAAGAGACCCCGTGCAGCCAAAGATAAATAAATGAATAAAGGGTTGGGGCTTTCCTGGTGGCTCAGTGGTAAAGAATCCAGGTGCCAATGCACGAGACCTGGGTTTGATCCCTGAGTTGGGAAGATCCCCTGGAGGAAGGCATGGAAACCCAGTCCAGTATTCTTGCCTGGAGAATCCCATTTGCAGAGGAGCATCGCAGCTATAGTCCATAGAGTCACAAAAAGTGGGATGTAACTGGAGCAACTTAGCACACACACAAGATAAATTTCACTAGTGTTAACATTAAATAAAGCAAAATAACCCCTAGGTCAGCTGACTGTAACTTGATTAAAGTTATTAATCTTGGTAAAGAAACACCTGCCTCCCAGCACTATGGGAGGGTGGGACTGAGTACTGGTTAGGAATGGAGGCGTAGACCAAGGAACTCAGGAAGGCTCGCCTGGCTGCTGAGATCTTTAGCCCTGTTCCTGAGATGAAGGTGCAGCTGGTATCTGTAATGGAGATTGTGTATCTTCTGCTGTAATGACTGGACAACGCTCGTTTTCAAAGTCATTCAAGTATTACCTCAGTCTTTCCGGAAGAAAGACTGTTGGTATTGCTGTTCCCCTTTAACGTGTAAAAGTACTATACCTGGTATGTGATTAAGGATACTCATGTATAAGGATCATGTACTTCAAATAGTATTTGAGGTGGTTTTTACACTTGGCCAGCCAGTTGGTATTAAGAACCTTAATATAAGCGTTATTAAAATCATCAATCTGGGTGTCACACAGAAATGAACTGTAGCCTGAAAACATTAAAATTAAAGAATGTATTTTTTCTTCAAGTAAATATTTAATCACCAATTATTCAATTTGTCAAAAACCATTAATGTGCAGTGCAAGGTTAGTCCTGTCATGTGTTCAATCTTGGATTTTTTTTAAAAATTAGGAACTATATGAATTTCAAAGAAACTGAAACCTATGACACTGTTCAGATTATCAAAGTGTAAATTAATATTTACAGCAGAGCTTTAGAAAATTCTATCAGATAAATACCAGTTAAGTAACCAAAGTGGATAGGCACCATGTCAGATGCTTTGGGGGAACATAAAGATGTTAAGAATAGGATTTGCTCCCCAAAGATCCTGCAAGACAAATTATGAGTGAATAAGACAAAGTGGATCATAATAAATGGGATAACAGAAATACAAGGGGAAAGCTAGTGACTAGAGAAAAGAAAGAAGTTCATTCAAAATATGAAAACCCAAGAAATTCATGTAAAGAGAGAGATTTGGACCACAATGTAAGAAAAAATAATGGTGCTGTGGGCTGACTGTTTGTGTCCCCTCCAAATTCATACGTTGAAATCCTAATGTTCATTGGTAGTAGGGGCTTTGGGATGTGGCTAGGTATGAAGGTGGAACTGTCAGAGGGAGTTAGGGACCCTGTAAGAGAGGCCCAGTAAGACTCCCTTGTCCCTTCTGCTATGTGAGGATATATGGGGAAGTTTGGGTTCTCATCCATGCTAACACCGTGATCTTGAACTTCTCAGCCTCCAGAACTATGAGAAATATAAATCTGGTGTTAATACCCTGCCTCTAGGTGCCTGCGGTATTTTGTTAGGGCAGCCCAGATGGAGTAAGACAAGTGGACAGGAAGGAAAATAATATTACTTTTTAATGCTATTGTAAATGGAACTGTTTCATTGGTTCCTTTTCAGACTGTTAATTGCAAGTGTGTAGAAATACAGCTGATGTTGAGGTGTTGATATTAAATCTCCTTGCTGAATTCTTTTGGCTCTGACAAATTTTTGTAGATTTGTTAGAATTTTCTACATATAAGATCATATCATCTGTAGAAAAGAGATAATTTTACTTTCTTTCTAACCCGGATGGCTTTTCTCTGTTTAAATGTCATCTTTTCTAAGACTCTATTCATTTATTTGGCCCTGCCATGTGCCATGTGGGATCTTAGTTCCCTGACCAGGGATTGAACCCACACCCCCTGCATTGGAAGCAAGGAGTCTTAACCACTGAACCACCAGGAAAGTCCCTCAAATTTTTTATTTCTGATGAATGGGTCATACTTTCCAGTTTATGGTATGTTTTACATTTTTTTGTTGTTGTTGAGAATTAGACCTTCTGAGTATAATGTAGTAATTCTGGAAGTCTAATTCTCCCACTCTTCAAGGATTGCTAGTTTTTGCTGGTTAAGGGCTAGAGCCATGTGAATTTTCCAAACTAACTTTGCAGCACTTGTATTGTGTGTTAAGTAAGATCACTGATCTCTTCCATCATCTCTGCAGTTGTCTTTCGCCTTAAAAAGATTTCTTTAAATGTCTGGTTCCCATAAAGTGAAAAATAGATCCCGTCTTTGAATCCCCTCCTTGCTGGAAAGCCACTTCAGCCCATGCAGGTTGAAATAATGTTTGACTCTGTGTTGGCTCCTCAGTGATAAAAAGCAGCAATTAGCATTCAAAACACATGACCTCGACTTTTGGAAGAAAAGCTCCTTGTTACCCACCTTGACCATAGCAAGCTGCACCAGGAATGCTTGCCCCTTTTCACAGCTGCCTGCCACAGTGCTGAAGGATGGGAGATGGTACCTGGTACAGCCTGAGATTTAGCTGCTTCAATAGACTCTCTCCAGGCTCTGCAACTGTTCTACCAGCCCAGCTTCCCAAACTAGTTGCTTCAGACAGCTCCTGACAATTCAGTTGTTTTTTTGTTGGAGGGACAGCTATTTCAATCTTCTCCATTTTTCCTATGTTGTCTTCTTGCATCTCATGTTAGAGAGAAGTCTGAGCCCAGATGACTTATATTTTATTGTCTTTTTTCTATCTGGTTACATTATTTTCTTATCTTGAAAATTGTCTTTTTTGAATGGCAGAATATGTCTAGATGTTAGTTTTTCTTCATTGATTTTTGCCCAGTATACTGTGTACTCTTTTGCTTGAATGCTTAAATCCTTTTTTTCAGTTCAAGAAAATCTTATTTTGTGATATATTTGATTATTGCTTCTGTTTAACCATTCTGTTACTTTAATTATAATTTTTAGGGTTTAAAACCATTTAACTTAGATATCCGTCCTCCACTTCTGATTTTTGCCAAATAATTGCTGTCTTCATAAAATCCATTTCTGATGCAGATTTTAATTCTGCTATTGCTTTGATAGTTTCCTCTCATCCTTTTGTCACCTATCCTCCATTTTTAAAAAAATTGCTGTCTAAACTCTCCACCTCATTCTGATTCTCCAAATCACTATATGCTCCTCTTCCATGAAGGTATATAGCCTAGGATTAATCTTTATGGTTCCTATATTATTATACTTCATTGAATTTAAGACACTTTGATATGTGCTAGCATTATTTTATTAAATATTTTTTTTTGGCCACACCATGCAGCATTCTGGATATTAGTGGCTGTAAAATACAGTGGTTGTAAAATGAGTGAATGGTCAAATTAGGTACAAAATGTCCTTATCTCTCTTTATCAAAAATCATAAAGTTGAGAAATAAAAAGGTAAAAGTTAAAATGTTTAGTACATCTAAAATATCATAAATGTAGCTGTACAGCTAGGTGAGGAAGCTGTCAAGGTTAGTATTACTGTATTATTTAGGGTAAGGCCAAGCTGTTGTAACAGATATTCTAAATACAGTGGCTTAAAACTCATACAAGTTTTTGTTTCCACATGGCAGTTTTGAGGGGAGCAGCGCATATCACTGGGGTGATCTCCCAAACAGAAACTCAGATTTCTTCTAAGCTGTATCTGTGCCATTCCTCAAACTTAGCAACTATGAATGATTCCTGTTACTTTTCTCCTAAAGACTCCTTATTTAGTCCACTGTATTCAGAAAAAGTTAGCAGAAGTTGTTAGTTTTAACACAGCCTTGCCAGTTCCTTTTTTCTTTCAATAAAATGTTTTTAGAATATCATGTGTTTTAATTGTTTTCATCGAAACATTGGAACCTCAGATTTAGATAACTGAAAAAATGGAAAATGTCCCCCATGTAGCCTAATTACCCAAGTAAAGCTAAATGATTAAGTAAATCAGCCTTACCTTCTGTTGTTAAAAAAAAAATCTGACTTCATTTTCAATTCAAATAAACTCAAATCTTTATTTTGAGGAATCGTTTAAAAACCACTGAGAAATAAATACTGAACAGAATCCTATAAAGGCAGTTAAGTCAAGATTAAAATGCTGTTGTGCTGATAGAATTAAAATTTGTATTACATAACTTTCTCATTTGTGCAGGATAATATGTAGCTACACTTTTTAAGTTTTTCATGAAACAAGGGGAGGGATGCTAAAAGGAGTGGAACTCCTCTCTTAAGTGTGTGTACTTATGTGTACTGAAGTCGTGTTTGGGAATAGTTATATAAAAATCATGTATAAATTCAGGAAATAATTCCATTATCTTAAACATTCTGATCAAAGTTTTTCAAAGTATTTAATGAAATAGTAAAATATAAACTATAAAAATTAATAGGTCTTGTATCTAACATAAATTATATGTTTTAGCTAACATGAAATAGTACATACTGAATATTTTATAAGATGAAGTAAGTCAAAGATTGTAAAGGGAATATTTTATACACTTGGATAAATATGTTTTAAGTGTTTTCTCATATAATACACGTCAAATCTAAAAAAAATCGTGTAAACAATTACCACAACTTTTATCTAGTGGAACTTGACAATTGTGGTTGTCTCAGAAAGCATTCTTGTTACCAGTCTGTGCTGCCTTGGTTATTCAGCAGTGCTTTTCTAATTGGCTAACTCATTCTAAGGGCTTCCCTGCTGGCTCAGTGGTAAAGAGTCTGGGTTCGATCCCTGGGTTGGGAAGATCCCCTGGAGAAGGAAATGGCTACCCACTCCAGTATGCTTGCCTGAAAAATTCCATGGACAGAGGAGTCTGGTGGGTTATAGTCCAGGGGGTCACAAGAGTTGGACACAATTTAGCAACTAAAGTTAAATCATTCTGAGGATTATTTTCTAGTGATTTATGGGTTCTGTTAATTTCTACTATAGTGATTCAGGTATACATATATATAAATTCTTCCTCATAATGGAAAAGAGTATGATTTATCACAGGATATTGAGTATAGTTCCTGTGCTGTACAGTAGACCTTGTAGCTTATCCATTTTATACATAATAGCTTATATCTCCTAATCCCAAACTCCCAGTCCTTCCCTCCTCCACGGCAAGCTCAAATCTGTTCTGTATTTGTTTCATAGGTGAGTTCTTTGTGTTGTATTTTAGATTCCACATATCAATAATAGCATATGGTATTTGTTTTTCTCTTTCTTACTTCATTTAGGATGATAATCTCTAGGTCCATCCGTGTTGCCTCAAATGGCATTATTTCATTCTTTCTTACAGCTGAGTAGCATTCTATTGTGTATATATATTAATCTTCTTTATTCATTTGTCAATAGACATTTTGGTTATTTCGATGCCTTGGTGTTGTGAATAGTGCTACAGTGAACATTGGGATGCATGTCTTTCCAGTTAGTTTTTTCTGGATATATGCTGAGGAGTGGGACGGCAGGATCTTATGGCCACTCTTTTTTTTTTTTGAGGAACCTCTATACTGTTTTCCATAGTGGCTGTACCAATTGACATTCCCACTAACAGTGTAAGAGGGTTCCCTTTTCTCTACACTCTCTCCAGCATTTGTTATCTGTAGACTTTTAAATGATGGCCTTTCTGACCAGTGTAAGGTGGTACCTCATTGTAGTTTTGATTTGCACTTCTTAATAATTAACCTTGGTGTTGTGAATAGTGCTACAGTAAACATTGGGATGCATGTCTTTCCAGTTAGTTTTTTCTGGATATATGCTGAGGAGTGGGACGGCAGGATCTTATGGCCACTCTTTTTTTTTTGAGGAACCTCTATACTCTTTTCCATAGTGGCTGTACCAATTGACATTCCCACTAACAGTGTAAGAGGGTTCCCTTTTCTCTACACTCTCTCCAGCATTTGTTATCTGTAGACTTTTAAATGATGGCCTTTCTGACCAGTGTAAGGTGGTACCTCATTGTAGTTTTGATTTGCACTTCTTAATAATTAACGAAGTTGAATATTTTTTCATGTGCCTGTTGGCCATCTGTATGTCTTCACTGCAGAAGTGTCTGCTTAGGTCTTTTGCCCATTTTTTGGCTGGACTGTTTCTTTGTTCTAAGTATTATTATTGAAAGTAGTTGAAAAGAATTCCTAATGTTTAAATACATGACCCAAAAAAGCCATTTATTTCTTACTGATACTCCAATTTGCCATCACTTCTGTCCATTTGTTTTATCAACACGGAAGTTTGCAGTGCTTTGGAGATTACTTTGAAAAGACTTTAAGGTCCTGGGGAATCCTTGGTTAGGGATTCCCATTGATGGATCACAACAGTCTTCAGCTCCCAGCTTAAAAAGAGTGATGATTTGTCAGCTGCTTGATGACTCAGATGGTATAGAATCTGACTACAATGCAGGAGACCTGGGTTCCATCCACAGGTTAGAAGATCTCCTGGAGAAGAGAATGGCGACTCACCCCAATATTCTTGCCTGGAGAATTCCACGGACAGAGGATCCTAGCTGGCTACAGTCCATGGGATCACAAAGAGGTCAGACACAACTGAATGACTAACACACCAAGTACTGAGTTATTAATTAATGAATCCAAAAGGGGAAAAAAAAACTTGTCTCCTCTGCAGATTCCATCTGAAATATGAGAACATCACACACAGGGCAGTTAAAGCGCTACACAGGCTCCTGGGTATTTGAGAAAGTTCACGGACACAGTTGAACACACTCAGTGCATTCTTGTCAAATGACCCAAGGCAACTGTGGGTGAGTCTTTGTCAGCTTGGTAACGATTAGCTACTTCTTAAAATATAGAGACAGGGAGGAATAAACTAGGAGATTAGGACTGACATACACACACTACTATACACAAAGCAGGTAACTAATAATAACCTACTATATAGCATAGAGAATTCTACTCAGTACTCTGCAATGACCTGTATAGGAAAAGAGTGAATATATGTGTATGTATAACTGATTCACTTTGTTGTACACCTGAAATTAATACAACATTGTAAGTCAACTATATTCCAATTAAAATTTTAAAAAGAAATACAAGTTTCTGACTTTACATCATCTTGATTTGCTTCTTTTCACTTAAAGGCTGTAGAGAGCTCATCTCCAGCTTACTTCATGAATATGTGTGAATCAGGTATGCAGCCGGAAGGAATATGAAGACAAGTGTACCCATCTGAAATTCAGCCATTGCCAATATTTGTATATCACCAACCAGATGATACAGGGGTTGGCCTGGCCATTCATGTGGTCCAACCATTAACCTTTCCAGTAAGAGCTTCTCTATCTGTTTTACACTTCCTGATTTCTAATGACCCTTTCCATTACCTCTAATCCAGTGTTTCAATTGAGGGTTAGTAGAATCATCCATGGAGCTTTCAAAAAATGCAGATGTTCAGGTCTTAACCCAGACCTTCACAACTAGAAGCTCTGGGGTTAGGCTGGGAGTGCCATACACTTTCAAAATACCTACTGGGGATTCTGAAATGATATCTGGGGTAAAAATTTCTTCCTAATCCATTTCATTCCCTAGTCCATTCATCATTCACCTCTAACTGGGCCAACCTTAATTCCACATCTCAAATTTACCCTCTACCCAACAAGTCAGTCTCTAATTCTTTAAACAAGGCAAATGCTAAACCAAATGATACTTTTAAGTGCTGATGGAAATTTTAAGTGAGGAAAGTTTGTGGTTAACCAAAGAAACTGGTTATAAGTTGAAATAATAATAATAATAAAACAGGGATTCCTTTTCTTTTACAAATTAAGTTTAATCAATAATTCAGCTTCAGAAATAAAAATAACTTCTAAAATGAGAGTACAAACATGTTTATTAAGTGTTTCAGAGTTTATTTCCCTTTCTCATTTGTTAGCAGATAGTGTTGATCCATTCTCTTGCTTGAATGTTGTAAAGAAACTAAAATTTTAGGAAGATGAACTACCTATACCAATCGTAAAACAACACAAATTTCCACTAGTAGCCTCAAAGGCAGAATATCTTCCCGTTTTTCTCCCTATACAGCTGGAATATAGCACCTGCATGAAGTAGAATAAGGAGTCACAGTTGACCTAAACACCACCCCAAAAAACACCCCAAAAGTGTCCGGCCCTGAACTCAAGAACTCAGATTTCAGAAATTTGTAAACTATCAGCTACTTAATAAAATGAAGCAAATTAAATGAAACTTACAAAGGTTGAAGGTTCTAAATAGGCCAATTGTGTTAAAATATTAAGTTATGGGACAGTCATGAATGGAAAATATCCCATTTCCAGCTACTGGTGGAAATCTAAAAAATCTGAAGAAAAAGACTACAGGTTAGACTGTTTTTCTAGTAACACTTCAATTGCTATTTACAACTGTTTTTGTTTGTTTCTAATTCATCTGATCAATAGGGATTCAGATATAAAAAGAATTCCTGCTTTATTCTTTACAAGCTGTCAACAAGATGGAAAAGGGAGGTACGCACAGAGCAGCATGAGCAGAAAAATGAATGAAAGCTGACAGATACGGATGGCAGGAGCCATTGGTGCCCTCTGCAAGGGGCTTCCATATAGACATGGAAGGACGTGTGGCAATGCCCCATCCAATCACAGTGGGGACACTCACCGAGAGCTGGCAGAAACATCAAGAATTCCTGCTACACAAATGAATCCACCTGAAGTATGTAAAGGTTCTGCAGTTAAAGAACTTACCTCTACTGTTGGTGAGAATTAGTCCTTTCCTATCCATTCTTCCCTCTAACACCTTCTCTTTACCAGACAGTAAAACTAAATGGCAAAAAAGGAGAAATTCTGCCTGGAGAGCTATACAAATAGCAGCTTTTGACTTGTCCCCCATCATAACTATTGCTATTGACACCTGTTTGTTTAAAAACAAGCACTTATATATAGTCATCTCGTAAGAATCTAACACACTGACAAGCTCTAAAAAAAAGCACAGAAACCTGGAATCAATAAATAATACCCCCCCCGACACATTTTACCTAGTGATTCCATCTTCCTCCCTGACAATGAAACTAACTTCCATGGTGAGGTTCCTGCTTTGCAGTATGAGTAAGGCATTGTAATCCACTAACTGGACCATGTAGTCCTAAATAACGAAAAAGCTATGACTTCTATCTAAAATGTTTTAAGTGCTAAAAGTCTTTTGGGGTGTCTGTTTCTATTCTCTGGAAGTTCACAATATTCAATTCAGCTAATGAGGTGACAGTTACCATTTATCTTAAATATAGTTAATCTTTGGATAAGTCAGAAAGTAAAACACCAGTATCCCAAATATATTCCCCAAGAGATAACCATATAAACATATTTTATATATGAAGATTTTTTTTTATGTCAAACATTTACTATTATTTTTCTGGTCTTGAATCTTGGGTATCTCAGAATTTTCCCATTTTGTATGTTCCTTTTATCCTAGGTCTTCCTAATTTCACACTACTCAAGGATTGGCTTTGTTTTATCAAAGAACCCAGCAGAACCCCTGATTTTCACTGCATTTAGCTAAAAACTCAGAAGTAAAGAAATCTACTTATAAAGTACACTATGTCATCTATTAGAAAAACTTAACTTCAGCCATCTTACATTGCTGGCAATAACTGAGCTGCGAAAAAAGTGTTCTCCCTCTGTAACGTAATAAAGCTTGTCAAGGTTTCCAAGAAACAAACTGTGACTTCAGCTTTTATTGCGTTCTAATCAGCGACTACAAAACCCCAGCCTCACAGATCGCTCTCCCCGTAGAGCGCAGAGGAGAATGCGGTGTAATCCAGGGCTCCGGGCACGCTGCCTGGGCCTGAGTAGGCAGGCATTCTCTTAATGCAGTACTGGGCCTGGTCTGGGGGCAGCTCCCGACGCAGCTCCTCTGCCAAGATGTATGGCTGAAAGACAGTACACACACATTTTAAAAATCAATGGCAAGACACACTGGAACTTAAACGCTTTAAATACTGACATACTTCTTGCATTTGTTTGTTAAAAAAAGGATTAACTGAATCACTCTGCTATACACCTGAAATTAACATGACATTGTTAATCAACTATATTCCAAAATAAGATAACGATAAAAAAATAAAAGACTAAAAGTAGGGAGTCTAACGGGCACAGTACCAGACAGCCAACCAAAGGCTGAGTTTTACTTGTAATTTGTCTTCTGGCCAGTGGGAAATTTAATATGTTTCATAGGGACAAAGGGAGCATTACCATCAACACTTCTCAAACTGAGCCATAACGTTAGTGAAAAATACTAAGATGTAAATTTCATACAGAAAGATAAAGGGGAGGTTGGTTTGCACCATACACTAATGAAAATATAGGAATATTTAATTTAAAATGATCAATGTAGTTTTTAAAAAAATACATGTGATATGTGCTTGCTTTCCTACACAATTTATTAAAAAACTAGAGGCATGTTGCCACTGGTGAAAAACTCGTTCTAAAGCAAACTAAACTGACATTGAACAATGGAGTCTTTTGTTTTTAATGTCAAATGTCCAAGAAAAACTAGGGTAATTTCATAAAACAGACTAATAGGTCAAGATAAATAAAGAACAAATATATTGTAATATATAGTAGGGTTTGGGGTGTGTTAAATAAGCCTTGGTTTATTATCTCCTAAATCAGTTGGACTTTCTCCCCTCAACCACTATCCACATGATAAAGGATTCATTTTAAAACAAACATAATTATTTTAAAGATAATTTATATTGTCAGATAAGATTTTTTTTAAGGTAATAAATATGGCCAAGCTGATGTGTTTTAGAATCCTAACTTCCTTTCCTTTTCAGCTAGAACACAAGGCAAAGGGATCATATCCCAAACTGAACTTATACATACTGAAAAGTTTTAATATTGTTTGGGGAAATTTGAAAATTCTAAACTTGCAATTAAACTCCTACTTAATTTCTAGGTTACATGTAATGAAAAACTTGCCAATTTTTACAAAGAATGGATGGCTCTATTTAACTCTGCTCCAAGGCACAGTCAGTGTCATTGATCCTTGAGAGAAGGTTCTCAGTTTTCTAACATCTGAATTGCACTGTTTCATCTTTCAGAAATCTTATCTACCAATCCAGAATGTAAAGTTGAACCAGAAAAACACACAAAAAAACCCCTGCAAAATTCATACTGTTGGTCCTTCTGTGAAATTCCCCATAAGGACCAAGCACAAATGCCAGGACAGAACGTCTGTGTTTAACCTGTTGTGAGTACGTTTAACTGCTTTCTGAATTCAGTGCAGATGTGATATAAAATGCAGTAGTATCAAAATCATTATTATTTGCAACACTGTTTCCATTCTTATTGGAGTAAAGCAGTAGACTGTCAGAAAGGCAGAAGAAATGTGTGGATGCCGACCTTGTCAGAAGCCAGGATCCGGAAGGACGCGATGACCTGCTCGGCAGTGTCGGTATCAGCCGTCTCTCTGGTCATGAAGTCGATGAAAGACTGGAAGGTGACAGTGCCCTGCCCATTGGGATCCACCAGGGTCATGATGCGGGCAAATTCAGCTTCACCCTGAGGCAAGGGTGCAAGGAAAACTGACTTCAACAGTACACAACTCCTAACTGTGCTCTCCCGCTTTTACCTGTGGGCATGCAAGTTCCTTTTTGCTTGAAAACTTAAATATATCCTGCACTTCCCTTCCATGTTTGGAACAGATTCCCCTTACGGGCGACTTAAGTTTACTGCCATTAAAGGATTTTGAAATGTAGCTACAGCATCAACCCAGAAGCTCCTGATGTCAGAATTCCTTTCTCTCTCTGATCCATGTTTCCTTGGGTTGTTGCTGTTTCGTTGCTAAGTCATGTCAGACTCTCTTTGTCACCCCATGGACTGTAGCCCACCAGGCTCCTCTGTCTATAGGATTCTCCAGGCAAGAATATTGGAGCGGGGTGCCATATTTTTTCCAGGGGATCTTCCTGACCAAGGGATCAAACCCACGTTTCCCATCTCCTCTACTGGCAGGCAGATTCTTTACTGCTGTGCCACCAGGGAAGCCCTGTTGCCCTGGGACTTAACATAATTATGGAAGTAGAATTCAGAGACTTAGGCCTTTTCTCAGGCTATAATTGAGAATAATTATACTGCCAAAGAGAAGGTAGGTTAGAGGAAGGCTCTCACAGTGGTTATTTGAAAGGGGAGATGCATCAAAGTAGTTCATGTTTAACATTACATATTAAGTCATTATTGACTGGGGGATTTTCGCAGAAGTTAATGCCTGTGGGATAGTGATTTTTGCTTTGACTGGCTAAAAGTTAATCCTGTTACTTCACTAACACTTTGTGAGTTATTACATTCAATAATTACACCTGACACCTATATAAAGTCTCTTCCAGCACAGTGAGTTTCATTTTCACTTTCCGTATCAGAATCAATCACTAGGATATTTTGTCTTTTTGTTGGTCTAATTTTCACATCATCTGAATCAGAACTATATTTGGAAGAACTGTCATATTATGAGACACTGAAGTATATATGTCACTTGGACAATCAGAGAAAGAATTTGCATAAAATTCATTGAAAAATTCTTCACTCAAAATTTCACTATGCATCATTTTTAAAATTTTATGGTAATAAGCTTGTTTTTATAATATACACAAGTTGGGACAAGAAGCTAAGTAAGTAAGTAAGTAAAGTCACTCAGTCGTGTCCGACTCTTTGTGACCCCATGGACTGCAGCCCGCGAGGCTCCTCTGTCCATGGGATTCTCCAAGCAAGAATACTGGAGTGGGTTGCCATTTCCTTCTCCAGGGGATCTTCCCGACCCAGGGATTGAACCCAGGTCTCCTGCATTGGAGGCAGACGCTTTAACCTCTGAGCCACAAAATGTGAATGATAACAACAATCATTAGGTTTTGCATAATGAACCTTTGATCAATATTAAGCTCTAACAGCTTCACATGATGATGTAAAGTATATCACTCTCACATCTCCAGTCAATAATGTTCAGGTAACAAAAGACATATTAATATGTCTTCGGTCAGTAATGTGTTAATAGGTAACACAGAAGTGAGGTTAATACAGGTACTCACAACCCACAGGGAAATGTAAGATTGCTTAGCTGATTTTAAACTTTTTAAAAAATAATTTATTAATTTTTTGGCTGTGGTAGGTCTTCACTGCTGCGTGAGCTTTTCTCTAGTTGCAAAGAGTGGCGGTTACTCTCTAGTTGCATAAGGGCTTCTCATTGTGGTGGCTTCTCTGGTCGTGGAGCACAGCCTCCAGGACGCACAGGCTTCAGTAGCCGTGGTATGTGGGCTCAGCTGGAGTAGTTCCCAGGCTCCAGAGCACAGGCTCAATAGTCGCGGTGCATGAGCTTAGTTGCTCCAAGGCACATGGGATCTTCTCAGATCAAGGATCGACCCCGTGTCTCTGGCATTGACAGGTGGATTCTTTACCACTGAGCTACCAGGGAAGCCTACAAAAACTCTTTACCTTCTAAAATACTAGACGAAAAAGCACTTTAAAAATCAGCAGGAAAAGCCATTGAAGTGTCTACTTTCAATGGGCAGATTGTATGGTATGTAAATGATCTCTCAAATAATGCTGTTTAAAAACCATCAGGAAAGTTTATGTTATGTCCTTCACAAGGAAAAACCAGCTGGCCAATGACTGAATGAATATATGTTCTGACTCTGGGAAGTTATTTTCATATGGTACCAGGCAAAGCTTCAATGTTACCTAGTAACCTTGGTAAATGAAACAATCCCAAGTGGGCTGCCATAGTTTAAGGCAGTTGTCTTCTAAAATACAAACCTAAATAAGCTCAGTAGCACATCACTGTAGTAAAATTTCAGCTTGTCTTACCAAGTCATAACCCATGGAGATCAGGCAGGCTCTGAAATCCTCATGATCCATTAGACCATTCTTCCTCTTTCAAAAAAAAGAAAGAAGAAAGAAGTTGAGTGTTGGAGGCAAAATAAACAACTCGACTTGACCAGGGAACAAAATCCAGCAAGAGAAGGGACACTTTGACACCTGCCAAAGAATTTTTAAAGGTCTGATTTACAGAAAGGACAGGCCCAACATAGGGACATTATACTACAAAATAATTTCTTAAAAAGCAAAAAGTAGGGAAGGAAGGTAAACAGCAGTCAGAAATGGAGACCACACCTTCAAGAAAGCAGAAGGAATACCCAGTGCCACTGAAAATGACCACGTCAGAAGCTGCCCACTGCCACCCACTGATGACCAAACACCGTGCAAGTGTTCTGAGAAAGCCTCACACTCTTAAGGCCCCAGGCAGACCTCGCTTGTAAAATTCCCCCAAAGATGACAGCATGGCTAGGATTCATGCTGCAGTTACCCTACAGCCACTCTCAGGCCCAAGTCCCTCCAAGACACAGAATCCTTAACTTAAACTTCTATTAATTTTTTTACTGGAAGGGGGGTGGGAAGGGAAAGCTAGTATGAAAGGAGTTCTTGTTAGATGAATATAAATTGTTCACTGAGACTGGGAAGCTGGGTTTTTTGTTTTTTAATTAACTTTTATTGGACTATAGTTGCTTTACTTAAACTTTTAAACTTGGCAGGTTCTGCATTTTCCTCCTTCGGACTTTTGTTGCAGAAGACAGTCTCGTAACCCTGGATTCAAATAGACGTGATTTTCCCTCTCTGAAGTGGCCCAAACAAGCAGAGCTGTCCTCCTACAAGCCCAGGTGATGTGTGTAGGAACAATGGCCAATTATTTCCCTCCATGGGAGGAAAATGACCCGACCTGAAGGAAGTCAGGTCAGTGTTATAGCATCAACAGTACAGCTGTGCTGAAGCCAAAATAACTTTAGCATCCATCTCTGTATATAATACTTTATTTATGCCTTAGCTCCCTGATCAGAAGTCTACTTTCTGAATTCATTAATAAGCCTGAATATGTCTGGTCTAGTCCACAGGCATTTTAAGAACCATTTAACTAATATTTGTAAATCATATATAGGGTCCTGAGCAAAAGAATGAAATATACTTTGTTAGGGATCTTTTAACAAATGGAATGTGGCCTTAAGAGTCACTATTAACTAAATGATAAGCAAACTGGGCATTTTCTTGTGAAGAACTGGTTTTACCCAGTTTTATTTAAATCAAAATATTAGATAATATTTTAAGAGTAGCACTGAACTTTTTATATGATCATCATTTTGTTGATACATTTTCCTTATAACATTTCATGAGCTGATTTTGTTTGCTAAAAAAGAAAATTAAGTTTTATGGCAAAAGAGAAGGCTAATTTTCATCAGGTGCTTCACCTAAATAGTTAATTAGAAAAAGTACATTAGAGCTTTGTATTTAAGTGCTTAGAAAATTACCTAAATCCTTCAACTATATTCTGTTAAGGATACACTTTCACTTAGAATAAATCTTGCTTTGCTCCCAACTACAAAGGCATTTGTTAAGTGATCTGTATAAAAGGGCCCACAAACCTAGACTTTGTCTGATGTCAGCTTGAGCAACATCAGAACTTAGCATATTTCATTTCAGTGGCTCTTTTCCTCTGGCCTTAAACTTCCTGTTTTCCAATAAATTTTAAGGAGATGGCAATTTAAAAATAACAGCATGAGTGCTATTTCAAATATGTCTTTTGATGTCCCCAGCATTGCCTTTCAAATAACTAGGAGTGAGGTACCCTGTCGAGTGGTTGAAGGAGGCTCTGAACTCATTCATCTGCTCCTGGGTGATGCCCTTCGCATCTCTCGTCAGGATCTGGGTCTCCACTTCGTTGATGGTTCTGGCGATAGTCGTCAGCAGCAGCTCCCAGCCCACACGAATGTGCTACCAAGAAAAAAACAGAAAATGATTAGCTCCAGGTTCTCCCAGCAGGTCAATCTCGCCTGCTCATTTTCATAACTGGAGAGTCAACCCAAAGGGAGATAAAGTAGGACTTGTCTATACATTTTTTTTTTAAGTTTACTTTTCCACTCTTTCAAGATTCTGTAGTGGGAAATACTCAGAAGTGAGGAGCAGGGTTCTAACAGTGACAACTAGCACTTTGTAGAATAAAATAGATGTAGGAAAATCCACATCTATTTGAATCCAGGGTAACGAGACTGTCTTTTGCAAAGGGTACAGTCTTTCTGTCACTAGGAACACCTTTCTATTCACCAGGTAGCAGATGAGCCCTGGATTAGACCCCCTGGCTCCCAGAAAGATCAAAACTGGGCCAAACTGGTAGAAATGGAACAGTCCCATTCCTGGGAGTCTCTCCAAAGCAGTGTAGTGAATTCGCTGTTGTGATAATAATGAAGACAAAGTTGAGGATGATGTTGATAAATAACAACTATAGGGCACTTGATCTGAGCTGCTCAGGCGGCGCTAGTGGTAAAGAATCCGCCTGCCAGTATAGGAGATGCAAGAGACCTGGGTTCAATCTCCGGGTCAGGACATCCCTTGGGGAAGGAAATGGCAACTCACTCCAGTATTCTTAACTTGGAAATCCCATGGACAGGGGAGCATAGCAGGCTATAGTCCATGGGGGTGCCAAGAGTTGGACATGCGTGAGCGACTGATCACCCACACACAGGGCTTGATCTAGTTCACAAAACTGTTTCACATAGTGACAATAAAGGCTTAATCATCCCTCACTGTCATACTTGTAGAACAAAACAGGAACAGACAGAGACAAATGTGGGCGGAAAACACCCGGACTAGGTGAAATGTCACAAGCAGACACCAGGGCACCGCAGGCCTGTGCGGCAGCTGTACCTCCATAGTATAATTAGTGTGCTTGTTGTCAAAGACCAGGGCCTCCTGGATGAGCTGATGGTCGCCTTCCAGCTTGTCGATGTTGTTCTTGTAGTTAATGATGTTGTGCTCGTATTGCTTCAGTTGGTTCATCTGGTCCTCCAGGGCTCCGGTGATCTGGATGGAGCTCCGGGCAATCTCCTAGTGGAGGCAAGAGAAAGGGAAGGAGGACAAGGTGAGCCAGCCTCTTGAGTGACTCTTTGGGCGGCATCCTTCCTGGTTCTGCTTCTGATGCCAGCTACCCCAGCATTTTAGGTGGCAGCCAAAGTCCCTTATTTTTCAGATGAAGTAGGAAATCGGGCAGTACCACAGCATGAAGGAAAGTTCATGCCTAGTTCTAATCTATCTAGAGAATAGGAAAAGAAAAAAATCAAGATCCATGAAGAAAGGAGGCCTTTCAGCCTCTTCCAATGAAGACGGATGCCTGAAGCTGCCTCTTTTCGAGGAGATCGGGGGATGGTCTGCAGGAATGTGGCTGCCAGAGCATCCAGACCACTGGATGCTTCATCAGCAGTCAAAAGAATCCCCTAGATTTTTAGATATTCTCCTCTTTAAGAAAGAAGGTAACGTTTTATCACCATAACGGGCAACTCAGAGAAAAAAAACAGTAGGTCAATAAATGGCTGTTCTTGGTAATAAAATGAACCCAGAAATCAGTGTCATTCAAAGATTAGTTTTCCTTAAAGGTTCTGAAAATGCCAAGTATTTGTGACTCTTCACCCATCCCCCTTCAGGATGGATGGTTTAAAATCTAGGTCCTGCAGAGGCTGAAAACTGAGAAAAAACCATTTTTAACGACAAGATGAGCGGATGACAGCGAGAACAGTTTCGCCAGTCTTGGTGCGTGTGTACCCTCCCCAAGCACCCCGCCCTCACCCCAAGCCCCCCGCCCCGAACTGATGCCCAGGCTGCAAAAACCCAGGGGCCACCCAGGGCA
>SJXQ01010604.1:225742-263338 GCA_006408695.1 Aepyceros melampus
GAGGAGTGACCAAGATAGGTGATGGTGGGTGGAGGGCAGGGGTGGGAGCAGAATGGGAGGGGAGGGGAGGAGAAGGAGGGGGAGAGGGAGGAAGGGGAGTGTGCTCCCTACTTTAGGGACTAAAGGGGGAGCTCAGTCTAGCCTTGATTGCCAGCTGGTGCCACCAGTGCCTGCTGAAAGGCTAAGTCTGCATGAGGGACGCTGACCATTTGTCCAGCTTGGGATTCCCGGCCTGCAGCACTAATCCAGGGGGGTGGGGGGCAGGGCAGGTTGCAGGGCTGAGTGCAGACTGCAGAGGATTTGTGAGCTGAATGAACCAAAACTGACATCCTTATTTTCCCCAGCTCCAGTGGAAAATGAGCATTTCCTTCTATTGTGAATATGGACACCAAGCCCACTGTGACTTTATCACAACAGAAATCACATTCTTATATACATTAGTCACTGTCTACCTCTCAAAATATGATGGACACTCATCACCACTCACATTTACTAGGTCTGCTATTAGATCTTGGTTTAAGATATGGTAGTATATTCCAACTTTAAAAATACATTTTTTGGTCTTTTTTAATATTTATTTTTTATTGAAGTATAGTTGGTTTATAATGTTGTGCTAATTTCAGTTGTATAGCAAAGTGATTCAGTTATACACATATATATTTTAATAACTATTTTTCAATGTAATTTATTCACTTTATAACCTTTAATATTATTTATGAATTTATACATATTTTTATCAGAAAGGATCCACAGGCTTCCCTGGACTACCAAAGGGATCTAAGACACAAAAAAGTTGGGAACCCCTCCCAGGTTCATGAGCTCAACTCTGTATAATGTTGGCCCACCGGAAAGGATCCCACCAGGCCTACATTTTTTTCCATTCCATTTGTATCCTGTGATTTATATTTTATGCTATGCCTGAGTTCTCTTTGAATCCACAGACAAAAGAGCTACTTCAGAAGCCTTTTTCTGTGTGTACTGGTAAAAAGACATTACTATTCAATGTCCCTTTTACAAAACTCCCTCTGGAAAATTTTGCTTTATAACTTAAGTGACAGGAGAAAACTGTGTCCCACTTTACGGGAGGGAGGCTCAAGCGGGAGGGGACATATGTATACCCATGGTTGATTCATGTTGCTATCTGGCAGAAAACAACAAAATTCTGTAAAGCAATTATCCTTCAATTAAAAATAAATAAATTTTAAGAAAAGAAATGACATACTTCCCTTTTTCTGCCCAAGGAAACTACTCAGCTCAATATGGTTTCCTTTTTACTCTGTCAGAAGACCAGAGCTAATTTTAAGGTCAGAAACAAGAACTAACTGTCCTCAGTTTAACAAGAACTAACTGTCTCTCAGTTTAACATTCTCTTCCCCATACCTGTTTCTTTCCCCCCTCTTTGGCAAAGTTTATAACTAAACAGTTGTTACATGTGTTTTTATAGCAAGCCACCTCAAATCCACCTGCTGGACTTCTTCACTGAAGACTTAGCAGCTTACTAAGATAACCGTGCTACAATTTAAACCATGAAAATAAATCTTTCTTAAGAATGAGACAAAAGGGTTCAAATGATCCCACTGGACTATAATGAAATCTGTACAGTTTCCCAAAATATAAATGGCAGTAAATTAGCAGGGAGTCCTTTGGTTCCCCATATATAGTTTCCTAAGTAATTTTCCCACATTTTAAATTCACACACACTTGGCACATGTCTATTCCATATTCTTAAAAATCTCTGATGAAGTACCAGCAGAAAATGGATTCCACCAGATTTTCAGCTGGGGTTTTAAAAATAGTTTTAGTATCATAACCTGTACTGAGTTTGCTAACACTGATAAGATTTTCCTTAAGGACAATCATTTCTACTTTCTTACAGATCATAGAAACTGCTGTATGTATTTAAGTGTTGAAGAGTGTAATATATTTCATCTGTGAAAAACAAGACAACAGGCCCAAAATAGAGTCGCTTGTGCTAAATCCCATCCCACTAGACCTAGACTTAAATACAATTTCCGCTCTCCCAGAAATGGAATCTTAAAAACCAGTCAGTCAGGAATCACCTGATTAGCACTAGTGAGACCATCTGCCAGGTAGACCCCTAAAGAGAAGTAACTGCAATAACCAACCTTCTTTTTTTGGCCATGTAACTTCCTTGTTCCTACTCTTTTCTGCCTATAAAAGTCTTTCGTTTTGTACAGCTCCTTGGAGCTCCCTTCTGTCTGCTAGATTGGATGTAGCCCAGTTCCAATTGACTTTTGCTCAAAAAAAACTTAAGCTTGCTATTATGTCTCAGTTTCTCTTTTAACACAGCTGTGAAATTTGGGGTGAAAGGCAACTCTGATCACCAGGAGTCACTCTAACTTCCCCAGGGCTTCACCTCTTCTCTCCACCCCAGCTTGAGAACACCCGCCTCACCCCACACCCTCCTCGCCCACCCCTGGACCCTCAGTCGACTACCCACCTTGTCCCACTTGGACCGGATCTCGTCCACGGTGACAGTGCTGTAGGGGTTGCTTGAGCTGATCCTGATGCTGTAGCTCTGGATCACCTTTTCCACCTCGTTCTGGATGGCCAGGATGGACTGCCGCTCGCCGTCGGCCTCGGGCAGCGTGGCCTTGAACTGCTCATGGGCAGTGATCAAGCTCTAAGCCAGAGACAAGCGGAGAAAACCTGACTTACTTCAGAGTGAATTTTACAGGTTTGCTATTCCCTTCGGCATGCATATAAATAACTTTACAACTGCAGGGCTCGCCAGTGGACGACAAATTCTCAATGTCTCAGAGAAGCTATTTAGTACACAAAAGTCAGGTTCATCGAAATGGGGGGAATAAAAGACCTCCTGATGAGTCACTGATGTCTACTAATCCAAAGTCTTTACAAAATAATTGTTTTCTTCTTTTAAAAATCATAACTGATTTAATCATTATGCTCAGCTATTGTTTAGGTCTTACTCGCCAGCAACATACAGAACTTAAATTAGCTGCTCTTCCTAAAGACCAGGGTTTATTTACCCTTAGTGCCTCAAAAGGAACCTACCAATTGCTGCCTTTATACCTACAGACCACCAGGAAGTACCTCCCTTTCCTGCAAAAGAAAAGGCCACAGAAACCAACTCATGCCCCTCAGGCTTTATAAAGCCTCCACTTAACAGCCCTATCCTTGGACCCTAGTGTGTAAGACAGCAGCTCCTTCTGTTCAGTGGTATGTAGATACCATGGGGACCACCTTCCAGGGTGATGCTAATACTCAGTACAGATGCTGCAACCAGTCAGCTGCCAGAACACCTTTCACTAAATGAAGAGACCACTTCATGCATCAAGTATGGCTTCCAAGGAATATTTTGATATCTCACTTATTTCAAAAACGATTTTGATTGCCAACCTCTGCTTAAGAGTGCATGCAAGAAACACTGTCACAGCTTCTTTCAGAAGACAAAGGCCACGTTCAAGGAAGTAATTTCTTTCCCCTTATAACCAGGTACAAACCCTTATAGAATGCTCCCTGGCAGGAATTCCTGTTCCTTGGTTGGATTCCAATCCCAACCTTCACTATTTCTTTTATATCTAGATTATTTTTGATGATCTATCTATTTTACAGAAAAAAATAATCTAATAGTATTTTCTCTTTATATTCCATTATACATCAAATGGTCTCTAAATAAATTGGGTCCTGGCTATTTGAGAGGAACTTACCTCCGTAAATCACTTTTAAGTCTTATTTGTAATTCTGATGCTCCAGAAGATATCAAAAGCAGAACATTTCGGATTGTGGGAGGCAGAAGGTGCTGATTTGTGCTTTTTTTATGCTTTATGGTCTGGTGAAATTCTATAGATTTTAATGAACAGTAAATGCAAATGTTGCAAAGTAGGAAACTTAGCAGCCAATAAACTCATACTTTGCTGTGACGAAGTCCAAGAGCATATATGTCTGTTCTGTTCATATGGTTTCACATTCTATTTTAAAGAACATACCATTTTAGATATATTCTCCTTTATTTGGCTGATGTTAATTTAGCTGTAGCAGAGTAATATACACATTTTTAAGCTAAAGGTCAAAGGGTACATTGGGCTTTCTAGCCCTATATATGCGTGTGTGTTTTTGGCCTCACTGCACAGCATACAGAATCTTAGTTTCCTGAGTAGGGAGAAAACCCCTGCTTCCTGAAGTGGAAGCTCACAGTCTTAACCACTAGACTACCAGGGATGTCCCCAGCCACATTTTTCTTAATTAAAAAATGAGACAAAACAAAAGAGAGAATGCTTTCGAGATTCCGATTCATTTCTAGTAGGGAGAATACAGAGCTGTGTCCAGCTACCTGGATCTCTTCAATGCTGTGGACAATGAACATGTCTTGTAGATCCTCCATGGCACCTTCCATCCAGTTGTTGAAAGGGCTGCTCTCTTAGCAAACTCCAGGTGAAGCTGATCGATGGTTTCCAGCAATTTCTCTGTTCTCTGAAGATTAAATAGAAGCCAGTGTTATCATAGACTAAATCAGAAAAAGTTCTCGGAACACGTAAAGATGCACTCTGGAGCAATCAACTATTATCTGACACTTCGTCCATCACAACCTTCTCACCAGTAGCATGTGTATACAAACAGATAACTGATGCCCAAATGATTAGGCTGAGCCCTGCAGGTCTCTGAAGTGCCTTCTGAATCAAAGGTGGATTTAATTACATCCACAGTCACAATGTTCTGAAAGTATTTAAAATACTCTACCACATGTTACTCTTATATTTTTTTAAATTTTTATTTATTCATTTATTTGCCTATCTATTTTTGGCTGTGCTGGGTCTTTGCTGCTGCGAGTTTCCTTCTCCAGTTGTAGAGAGTGGGGGTTACTCTTCGTTGTGGTTCTCAGGCGTCTCATTGCAGTGGCTTCTTTTATTGCAGAGCCTGCGCTCCAAAGCACAGGCTCAGTATTAATAGCTGTGGGACAGGCTTAGTTGCTCCGTGGCATGTGGAACCTTCCCAGGGACCTGGGATCAAACCCATGTCCCCTGCATTGGCAGGCAGTTTCTTAACCACTAGAGCACCAGGAAAGTCCCCACATCCTACGTTTTGAAGACTGAGAATCCACATAGAATATGCAGTAAGGTGCTTTCAGCTAAAGCACACTTCAGAAGTTAGAGGACCTGATTCTCTAACCATGCTGGTTCACAGAAAATTCACGGGATCGTCCTCATTTTATGATCAACACTGTGCCTTTCCCAACAGTCACCTACCTAGAGAGGACAGGAGGAACTACAGTTTCATGTTCTTAAATCCTCATTCACAATTTAACCTCTCTGCCTTTCTGGGCATTTGAAAGCACAAGGCTTCAAGTCACAGAGAACAATACTACACTTGTTCCCTATGGCAGAAAGGCCGGCAAGCAGGCAGGGAGGCATGGGGAATCTCATAGTTGGGAGTATTTTTCCTCCTGTTCAAAAAACTTGAGCTTTCTCTGTCACATGACCGATCCTTTCTTTCTCTCAACGTTTTTCTTTAAGTGAATATATTAACATAGGAAGCCTGACATTACACATGTTAAAAGCTCCGTCAAGAGTCAGGGTGAAATGACTCAGAAAATTGCTAACTGCTTCTTTCTTCATGCCGTCTGAGTCTTCCATGGTGAGAGAAGACTGCATGTGTGCATGCTCAATTGCTTTAGTCGTGTCTGACTCTCTGCAACACTGTGAACCATAGCCCACTGGGCTCCGCTGTTCATGGGATTCTCCTGGCAAGAATACTGGAATGGGTTGCCATGCCCTCCTCCAGAGGATCTCCCCGACCCAGGAATCAAACTCGTGTCTCCTCTACCTCCTGCACTGCAGGCAGATTCTTTACCACTGAGCCACTGGGGAAATCTTGAGAGATGATTAGGTTCAGCTAAAAACTAGCCACTTACTTCTGTTTCTCCAAGTCTTATCCTTGAATAGGGCCAGATTCATCCTGATTCTGTTTCACATCCATTTTACTTACCTCAACATGTGCTGCCATCTTCCCTTCGAATGTCTCAACTTCCATTCTTCCTTATTTCCTGACTCAGTCTCAGCTCAATTTACTCTTAGATAAGGATGTTGGGAAATTCACTGCCATTATTATTTCACAAAAGTGAGTTTATACCATTATCTCATTACTACTAGATTTTTGTATTTTTAATTCCAAAGCGCGTGTCATTGCCATATGGATAAATGACAACAAAACCACCAACTTTCCATTTTCCTTGTTCTCCTGCTTTTCATGTTCTCTGTAGAAGCTTTATTCACTACACATGCTTTTTTAAAAAATATTTTATTTGGCTGTGCTCTGTCTTAGTTATGGCACACAAAATCTTTAGTTGCGCCTTGTGGGATCTAGTCCCCTGACCAGGGATTGAACCTGGGACCCCTGTATTGGGAGCATAGAGTCTTAGCCACTGGAGCACCAGGGAGTCCACAGACAATCTGTTTGGTTTATACACATAATGCCACAGAAAAACAAAATGAATAACAGTGAGTTAGTAAAGGAACCTCTATGAGAAGGTGTCATGCCCACAGGGGGCCTGGAGACTCACCTCCAGGGCCTCTCTCCTCTTCTGAGTAAGCGTTCCCAGCCGGTCCCACTGGTCACAGATTTTCTGGCAGCGGTCATTAACATTCACAGCATCGTGATAGTCCAGTTCACTATTAGAAGGGAAAATGAAGAATAACTTTCCCAGATGACATGAAGAAAAGTGGACACAGGCTCAAAATAAATTGGTAGTAATTAAAAAAAAAAAGATGTAATGAACGAGCAGAGTATTTCAGGGTTTTGTTCAGCACTGCAAACATGATCACTATTCTCTGACATATCACAGGATGAATTAGGAAAATTCTTGCTGGTCAACAGATTTCTAAACAGAGAGAAAAGCTGTCCTCTTGACACCTCAGGTTAACTTTATTCTGCCTTCATTTTCTTGGCCGGGCCCCTGGAGTGCATTATTTTTAAGTGGTGATGTACCTGTAAATGAAGCCAAGAATCTGACCTGAGGACAGTCCCGGGGACCGTGCCGAAGCCACGGAGACGGGAACATCAAATGAGTCATGGGGGAGGGAGAGAGGGATCAGCTTGCATCCCATTGTGTCCTTGGCTCCTCTCAAAGGGCACCGGGCTGGACAGGGCACCACGTCCTGGGGGCAGGCGGGGGGCGGAGGTGCTGGGACTCTGAGCCCAGCGGCACCAAGCCCTCCCTCTCTGACAAGGACTGGCTCACCTTATGTCATTCGTGTGACAGCAGGGACAGCGTGACTTCTGCCTCAACGGTCCCTGGTCCTCACCAGCCCTGCTGTACATCCTAACGGGATCTTTGTGAGGTGAGATAACCTGAATTTACCATTCAAGCAAATTATTGACTAGAAAGTAAACCTAACGTCTCTGGGGATAGAAAGTTTGAATCCTGGACAAAATTTAATCACCCTTTTAGTTAGGATGAAAGCAAGACTCAGGGAGGCTTTAGCCATCTTCAGGAGACGTCTCCTTTCAAAACGGTCCAGAGTGAGGCTTTTAGGAAATTCCCTCCTATCAGACCAGATCCATTTCCCTGAAGCTTATTCCTTCTTTCGACTCTAAATTAAGGCAATGGCTGTTTGTTAACCTGCTTTTTATTCTCTTAAACAAAATTAACTCGTCTTTATTGAATGTCACTGTTTCTGAATAAAGGAGATGCATGTGTTGTGATGTGAGTATGCTTTCTGTGGGTAAGAAACTCCCAATCATCTAAAGAATCCAGTTCTTAAGAGCAGCTTTGTACACACGTACACACACACACACACACACACACACACCCCACTAACTGAGATGGACTGCGATTCTGCAATTATTATAACCAGAAAATCAAAACCAACCAAAACATGCCAGCAATGTGCACCGCCCTGAATACAAAGTGAAAATAACATGGCTCTTCAAATGCAACTATCAAAGAGCAGAAAGATTTCAGAACTAAAAACCCAGGAACCTTCTACTGATCCACAGTGGAGGCGTCGATCACAGCTTTCTGTGATTATCATCAGGGCAAACATTTATCCCTCTTTCTAATTCATACATACTAGCTCTACACACGGAGAAGGCAATGGCACCCCACTTCAGTGCTCTTGCCTGGGAAATCCCATGGATGGATGGAGGAGTCGGACACGACTGAGCGACTTCACTTTCACTTTTCACTTTCATGCATTGGAGAAGGAAATGGCAACCCACTCCAGTGTTCTCTCCTGCAGAATCCCAGGGACAGAGAAGCCTGGTGGGCTGCCATCTATGGGGTAGCGCAGAGTCGGACACAACTGAAGCGACTTAGAAGCAGCAGCAGCAGCAGCAGCTCTACACATATCGAGTTTCAAGGACTTAGGGTGTGCATAGCTGTGCAGGGTATTTTCTTTTCTTTTGTACTTTGAGGACTGCATAAACATTATTTTAGAAAAAGTAAAAAGGAAAGGGAGACTAATAATAATAAGATGAACACAGTTTAGATTCTGTGGTTCCTCTCTTGAGTGAGTCAAGAAATATACATTGGGGATGCCAGGAATAATAATAATATAAAATTGTTACTTAATTTTTATAAGCAATACTTGAAACCATCCCAAATTATTTATGGGAACTATGATATGACATTGACTTCCCTGGTGGCTCAGAGGTTAAAGCGTCTGCCTCCAATGTGGGAGACCCGGGTTCGATCCCTGGGTCGGGAAGATCCCCTGGAGAAGGAAATGGCAACCCACTCCAGTATTCTTGCTTGGAGAATCTCATGGACTGAGGAGCCACTTTGAGGACTGCATAAACATTATTTTAGAAGAAGTAAAAAGGAAAGGGAGACTAATAATAATAAGATAAACACAATTTAGATTCTGTGGTTCCTCTCTTGAGTGAGTCAAGAAATATACATTGGGGATGCCAGGAATAATAATAATATAAAATTGTTACTTAATTTTTATAAGCAATACTTGAAACCATCCCAAATTATTTATGGGAACTATGATATGACATTGACTTCCCTGGTGGCTCAGAGGTTAAAGCGTCTGCCTCCAATGTGGAGACCCGGGTTCGATCCCTGGGTCGGGAAGATCCCCTGGAGAAGGAAATGGCAACCCACTCCAGTATTCTTGCTTGGAGAATCTCATGGACTGAGGAGCCTGGTGGGCTGCAGTCCATGGGGTCACAAAGAGTCGGACACGACTGAGTGACTTTACTTATTACTTACTTATGATATGACATTAAATTGCTTGTGTTTCTTTCCCTTTTTTTATTTGAAATTCTTAACAAACAGGCAGATGGCCAACATTCAAGAAGCATAAAAAAATAAGACAATGGTAAAGCCACAAATACAGTGAAAAACTGGATATGAAGGCCACAAATATTTAAGAATATATTTGGGCAAGGCTGAATAAGAAGATATCCTTAAAAGAGGCCATCTCTGTTAATTAAGGAATTCGCTCTAGTCAAAAGGGAGGAACATGAGAGTCTTAAAATGTAACATTATCATAAGAAACATTTACTATTGGTTGTTTAAAGTTATCATTATGTGACAGGCTCTAAAAATTGTACAGATCTATCAGTGGTAATAATGAGGGACAGAGAAGTAGGAAATGGAATTCTGTATTTATGAAAAGGAGCAAAGACCTTAAAAAAAAAAGAAGGCGGCTTAGGAACAACAGAGCAGCCTCTCTCTGGAAGGATGGCCACAGCCAGAGGCAGCATCTGGATCAGTGGGACCTACAACACCCACTGGGGCTTAAACTACCCTGGCCTCAACCTCGTGCTAGCTCCTCGCATAAAATAAAGAGCATGAAAATGAAACGGCACTTATTTGATGACAAAGGAAAGTGGGGCCTTAATATCTCTTCCTTTGGAGGTGTCTTGGTCTTTGGTTCCGGGGGCTGGGGGTAATATGGGCCATCTCATGCCCCCAGGCCTGGGTGAGGCCCCCTTTGCAAGCCATGCTCCCATCCCGAGTGCTTGTTTCTCATCCTCTTGGAAGTGAAGCTGCCTGTGCTGGACGTGGGGGTGCTACCTGATGGATGGACACAGGGACACTACCAAAACCAAAGGACCAGGCAAAAGTCAGTGTCACTCTTTAAGGAAAAAAAAAAAAGGGACTGGACTGTTACTCAGCCATTAAAAAGAATGAAATAATGCCATTTGCAGCAACATGGACAGACCGAGAGATTGTCACACTGAGTGAAGCAAGTCAGACAGAGAACGAGAAATATCCTATAACATCCCTTATGCTACTGCCAAGTAGCTTCAGTTGTGTTTGACTCTGTGCGACCCCATAGACGGCAGCCCACCAGGCTCCCCCGTCCATGGGATTCTCCAGACAAGAACACTGGAGTGGGTTGCCATTTCCTTCTCCAATGCACGAAAGGGAAAAGTGAAAGTGAAGTCGCTCAGTCGCGTCCAACTCTTCGCAACCCCATGGACTGCAGCCTACCAGGCTCCTCCGTCCATGGGATTTTCTAGGCAAGAGTACTGGAGTGGGGTGCCATTGCCTTCTCCAAACATCCCTTATAGACAGAATCTAAAAAGAAATGATATAAATGAACTTATGTACAAAACAGAAACAGATTCACAGATTTAAAGAATGAACTTATGGTGGCCAGGTCGGGGAAGGATGGGGGAAAGGGACAGTTAGAAGTTTGGGATGGACATGTACACACTACTATATTTAAAATAGATAACCAACAAAGACCTACTACATAGCACATTAGTTCAATGTCATGTGGCAGCCTGGATGGGAGGGGAGTCTGGGGGAAATGGATACATGTATATGTATGGCTGAGCTTCTTTGCTGTTCACCTGAAGCCACCACGACACAGTTAACTGGCTATCTGAAAGTTAAAGTCTTGTCACTCAGTTGTGTACAACTCTTTGCGAACTTGTAGCCCTCCAGGCTCCTCTGTCCGTGGAATTCTTCAGGCCAAGAATGCTGGAGTGGGTAGCCATTTCCTTCTCCAGGGGATCTTCCTGACCCAGGGATCTCCTACAGGAAGAATCTGCAGGCAGATTCTTTACTGTCTGAGCCACCAGGGAAGCCCTGATACCCCAATACAAAATATAAAGTTGAGGGGGGAAAAGAACGCAATAGAAAATAAAAAGCTTAGGAAAAAAGGAAAAACAAAACAAAACAAAAATCCCATCACAGCCTCCTCTGGCTTGGATCGACATTTAGGACAGGACAGGAAAGGCGGGCCCCCACGGCCCCCTCCCTGGGAATGCCTGAGGAAGCTCTCTGTGGGGTCCTTGCTTGGACCCAGGGCTCATTGTCAGCGGCAGCGCCCGGAGGCAGCACATACTTGAGCTCCTGGGCGATGGCAGCAATCTGCTCCACTCGGTCCTGGTGCGCGGCCAGGTCACTCTCGAAGGCCTCGTGCTTCCGCAGCAGAGCCCGAACTTCCGTCAGGGTTGACGACTCGTAATCCTTCTGCAGCAAGATCTGCTCTTTGCCTGCAATGGTTGCAGCAAGGGAGTGTGAGGGCTTTGGCCTCTTTGCAAAGTCCTGGGTCATTTCAGAGAACCAAGAGAATTTTAGAAGGGAGATAGAAGGACAGCCCTGAAGAGGCAGAGATAATACCTCAGCTAGAATTCAGGCTGTCACTTGAGCCCCTGTGTGTTCTGGAAGGGTAGAAAGCACACTGTGCGCATGCTAAGTCACTTCAGTCATGTCCGACTCTTTGCGACTCTAGGAACTGTAGCCTGAAGCCTCTCTGGCCATGGAATTCTCAGGAAAGAATACTGGAATGGGTTGCTGTGCCCTCTCCCAGGGGATCTTCCCGACCCAGAGATAGAAGCTCCATCTCTTAAGTCTCCTGCACTGCCAGGCAAGTTCGTTACCATTAACATCAACTGGGAAGCCCAGAAAGCACACTGAGCACATTCTAAATAACAAGTGTGTGTTATTCCTAAAGAAGTATCTGACTTTCCTGTGTGATGCTCAGTTAAGCTAGTAATTACTAGCCCAAGAAAATTATCTGGGATTATTAGATAAAACACTTGTACTCTTATTTGTCTGCCCAAGGGTTCCACCATATTAGCCCAATTCTGCTTGTTTGAAAACTTTATTTTTTAATGAGATTAAATACAGGCTGTGATTTTTTTCTATAACAATAGAAAAATTTTTCTCTGAAACTGTTTCCCCACAAATATTTCTTAAGTCAGGCAACTTCTGTGGTTATAACTGGACCCACTTTTATTCCCTGGTTGATGACCTTTAAGAATGTAATTCCACAAAGCTAGACATGGAAGACAAATGTTCACATATTGAATGATGACAACACAGCACTGACTATGTGCCAAATGCCAACTGAAAGACCTTATCAATAAGAACTCATTGAATCTTCACAAAAACCCTGTGAGGCAGGGACGACTGTCACCCCACTTTGCAGAGGACACTGAGGCCCTGAGAGGTAAGAAGCATGCAGGGTGCACGGCTGGGAGGTGTCAGCGCTAGGACGCCAACCTGCCTGGCTGTACATCTGTGTGACCGTCTTGCTGCGCAACATGGACAGTCAAGCAGTACGACAGCAAAAGGAACCCAAAGGGTGAGGGAAACCTTCCTGTCCTTTCTCAAAATAGATGATCATGTCACGAGGGGATGTTCTGTTCTTCTATCTCAGCAAAGAGCGGAGAGTTAAAACGATACCACAACCACAGCCTCACAGCCATGCAAACAGGTATGGGTGTGAGGCCTGAAAGGAGCAGATGGATCTAAGTGAAACAAGAACATTAGGAAGACAGAAAACCACACCCTGTGTTCTTTCCTTGCAAGCAGATTTTCTAAGTGGGAAATTTTGTTGCTTTTGTAGCATTTAATAAAATTTCTATCTGCAGAAGCTAGTTTCTGGGCCAGGGCTGTCTGACCCACAGTTAGGGAATAAACAGATGATTGTGGAATCAGACAGAAGAAAATGGGATGAGTCAGGAGGAGGCTGGGCCTTAAGGAGGAGGAGGCCTAGCTGTGTAGTTAAGTGTGGGAAGAATGTACTATGAGTCCTGTTTGGTGAAAACAACCATCTTCATATCTACTGGTTTTTGGGGGGATTTTTTTGGCTGCACAGTACAGCTTGCTGGATCTCAGTTCCCTGACCTGGGATTGAACCTGGGCCACAGCGATGAAAGCACCGGTCCTAACCGCTAGACTGCCAGGCAATTCCCCATACCCATCTCCTGGAGTACCCAGGACCTGGGACAGCAAACCAGAAAGGGGCAAGGACAGCTGCCTACAGGGACAGAGGCCACTGCACACACGCATGGCTCTGTCCGCAACCCAACCCTGATTTCCCAGGAGCCCTGCCGTGCCCCAAGGACTCACCGTACGCCCAGGTTTCATGCGTGGATGCCTTCTGTCGGAACTTCTCAGCCAGGTGCTCCACACGCTCCAGCCTCCGGATCTCGTTCAGCAGCCACTCCTCGTAGCCCTTCTCCGCCTGCTCCAGCCGCTGCCAGGCACCCGCGATGTCCTGGGATGGTTGGGGTCAAGCACAGCACATCCGTCATGTTTTGGCCCCCTGGGCTCCCCTACGATCCCCTCTGTGATGTCAGCGGCATTTTCCTTGGTGTCTTCTTGGCCTTCCTTCGCCCTCTGTACTCCCCACCCACCCCAAATAACCATCCCCATGTTTTGGCTTCTAAACGTCTTCATCATCACCAGGCCTTTTCGGACTAAGATGGCCCTTCTCATCAGTGAACAGATATCAAATGCTTCTCCAGATGTGGACAAAGGCTTACACACTTTAATTTTCTGGCTACTAGAAGCTGAAGCCGCAGAATGACTCAGCCCCAAAATGACTCAGAGACTGGGCTCTACCAGCCGTCAACTGGTTCCCGGGCATCACACATGCGCCAGGCACTGTGGGAACCTTTGATATAAGAGTGGACAGCACCTCTAAAGTTCCCAGGGCCCCGGTGTAGTTTCCATGATTGTGGTGGGGGGTGGAGAGAAAGAACAAATAAGGAATTAAACAAGCAAAGCTATTTCTGACAGTGATGCGCTGCTAAGGAAAAACAACTCACAATCAAGTGGCACTGGTGAGGGCATGTGAGAGCGGTTCCTTTAGGCGGATTACTGAGCAGAGACCCCTCTGAGGAGCTGGCCTTTGAGTCGAGACCTCAGGGACGGAAAAGCCAAGTTCATGATGAAGGGAGGATGAGCTAAAGGCCTGTGGAAGGGGTGCACTCTGGGCTTGAGAAGGACCAGGTGGTGTGTCCATAGATGGGTGAGGGGCAGAGCAGCTGGAGATGAGGTCAGCACGGTGGGGTGGGGGGTCAGACCACGTCAGACCCGGGAAAAGGATCTGGATCTTATTCCAGATATTTTAGAAAGTCACTGGAGGGTTTTGAGAAGAAAGGAGACATACTCTGACTTATGTTTTTAAAAGATGGGGACTTCCCTGGTAGTCCAGGGGTTAAGACTCAATGCAGGGGATATGGGTTTGATTCCTGGTTGGGGAACTATGTGATTCCACATGCCACAGGGCACCTGAGCTGGAGTGCCACAGGAAAAAATTTTTTTAAAAGATGATGGCAGCTGCTATGTAGAGAATGCATTTTAGGGGGAAAAGAACAAGAAAAGCAAGTGAGAAAGTTACTGCAGGGTCCAAAGAGAAGCACTGGTGGCTTAGCACAGGCAATAGCAGCAGAGGTGGAGAGAAGGGCTCAGATTCAAGGTATAATGCCGGGCCAGTGGAACCTGCTGAGGAACCAGATGCAAGAAAGTGACAGAATGGGAGGATCTGAGATGACACCTGGGTTTGGGGCTTCAGTAACTTAGGGGTCAGTGATGCCATTTACTCAGACAGAGCTCACTGCAGAAGGACTCCTGGATGTGAGGTTTTGAGACATCCAAGTGGACATATGAATCTGGAACTGGGGCAGAAATCAGAGCTGGTGATGTCAAATTTGGGAGATGTTGCCATTATAGCTGGTAATTAAAGCCACAAGCCTGGATGAGTTCACTTGCAGGTGTCAAGACAGAAGAGAAAGTCAGGAGCCCTTGACCCAGAAACCATCCGCCTATAGCCTGAGGGGAGGAAGCAAAGCTGTGAGCAGTGACTGGAAGGACTCGGTGGTCAGGGAGGAGGAACTCAGCTAAGTTCAAGAGTGGAAGGAGTTTCAAGGAAGCCATGGTCACAGCAACAGAGAACATGAAAACAGAAGGGACCACTGGGCGTCAACATGGATCCTGCCGACTTTGAACAGAACAGTCTCCATGCAGGTGGGGATGGAAGCCAGACTACTTACGGCACGTTGAAGAGTAAAAAAAGTAAAGGAACAGGAAGGAACCAAAAGTAAGGACCATAAGGAATTCTCTGGATGTCCTGCTGCAAAGTGAGCTGAGAAACAGGACAGCTGCTGTGGGGAGAGGTGGAATCATCGGAGGTTCTCACTTTTGCTGGAGATTCTAGACTGCTTCCTAATGCAGGTGGGAGAGACTCGCAAGAGTGGAAGAGACAGGGAGGTAAACATAGGACTGAGCCCTGGAGAAGGCGAAACGCGGAGGTTGTAACAGGAGGGAACAGAGGTATGTGATGGAGATGCCAGTCCACCCACAGGAGGGGAGGAGAGGGAGGGACCATCATCACCAGGTGTCTGTGTGAGGCGCCAACAGCAGGGAGAGGCAAGAACTGCATGATGGCAGAGAGAAAATGTCCAGAAGGAAGTGGCCACAGGGTCAAAATTATAGTCAGTGCCTCCTCTCAGCGGCAAATCAGAGGAAGGACTTTATGAAAAAAGAAGAGCGGGGTGCCCCCAGGGCCAAGGGGCTACTCACCGACACCATCTTGCCCTCGGAGGGCATGAAGGCCGGCCGGTTGCTGATCCTCAGCTTGGTCTGCAGGGTGTTGAAGTTGATCTCCAGCTGGCACTTCTCCTGCACCTTGGGAGGCTTGTGCTTCCGGCGATAATCCCGGAAGTCCTCCAGCTTCTTCTGCATGGCCTGCATGGTCTTCTCAGGAGTCCGGTTCTCGAGCCAGGGGATCGTGCGCCGAATCCATTCCAAAAGCTGCTCCCAAAATACACACACACACACACACGAAAAAAAAAACTGCTGAAAACACCAGCAAACTGACTCCCAGTTATAAAACAGAGGCATCTGACAATTGGGAATGGGTTGACCAAAAGCTCCTGAGATTACAGAAGTCTGTAACAGCCCCATCTGTAAGGAGGGCACAAATGGAGACTTCAGTCCCCACCAGGGCCACTCACCCTTGCCCAAGTGCACAGGTTGAAAACTCAGAGTCAGCACAAGGCATGTTTTACAAAAATGAGACATTTACAAGAAACTTGGGGACCAGACATGAGCAGACAAATGCTGGATGGAGCTTTCAAATGAAAAAAAAAAAAAAAACAAAACAAAAACTTCACGTGGTGGAATAAAATCAGGAAAGGACTGGGTTTAACTTAAAATGTATTTCTAGTTTCAATTGGCTCAAATCTAATGGGTCTATTTACTAGACAAAAGCACTGTAAATCTGGAACTGACTCAATGCCAAAGTGTATTTTAATAGCTAACTTTCAAGGAAATCCATAGGATGAAGGTGAAAATGGCAATGAATCCCAAGAATGAAGGATGCGCCTTTCTCTTGAATTACCACCAAGGCCTTACAAATGCCCTGCACAGTCTATCTGAAGAGGATGAATAAAGGACCAAGAAAGAAAACAAAGGTTAGCATCACCAAGGAGCATCTGTCCTTCGGTCCTGGTCATACTTCAACCCTGAAGCTGGATCATTGGTATTAAATGATACTGCAAATGGAATTTTCCCACAACAGGACAAAGTAAAAACAGCATCATCAGCTTGGACTAATACATACAACTATGTGGGAAAATTGATTCCAAGTGTTCCGATGCTTTACCCGGGACAGGCCAAATATGAGCCTGAGTAGCTCACAGCAAACATTACTTGTTCTCCGCTACTGTCACTGTGGCTGAGTTCAGTCCAGAGAGGAGGTGGCTGTGGACCTCACCCTGGTCTTGCTTTGTTTTTGTTGCATGCGTGCTCAGTTGCGGCCAACTCTTTGCAACCCCATGGACTATAGCCTGCTAGGCTCCTCTCTCCATGGGATTCTCCAGGCAAGAATACTAGAGTAGATTGCCATGTCCTCCTGCAGGGGATCTTCCCGACCCAGGTATCGAACTTGAGTCTCCTGCCTCTCCTGCACTGGAACATGGATTCTTTACCACTAAGCCGCCTGGCTTCTCTGGTCCTGCTTAGTACTATTTATACTATAATAAGAACAGAAAGAAGAGCAGCATGGAAAGTGCTGCTCTAGCCAAGAACCTGACTGAAGAGCTTTAAAAAGGCATCCTGGAAACTCGTGCTCGATGTCTTGGACGGAGGGCTCCACCAGCTCTGCCTCCACCAGGTTCCCTCTAGATACTTGATATTTAAATACATACACAGGGCTGAGCCTCTGTCCTCTCACTATGGATTGTGCATGTTCCTTAGATCCTAAGTCGCTGCGTGGAGCTGGGATTCTGAATACGGAGCACATCCAATGTGATGTCAGAAGCCAATTAAGCAGGAAAAAAAAACAAAGAACGCAATGTCATCTAGGGGAGTCCAACCCCGGAGGTGCAGAGCTTCTACTACACCTTGTAACATGCAAACTACCTCCATGCCCTGCAGTGCTTGGAACAACCCGCAGCATGATCTTTGTGCCAATAATTAAGCTGCTACAAGATGAACAATTCCTGAGCTAGTGGAGTTTCCTACTTTATTCTACCCGAGATGAAAAATGCAAAGAAAAGAAAAAAAAAAAAAAAAAACAAAAACACTTGACAATCCGTGTTCACCCTCTGTTTCTCACCCTCAGGGAGGGAATGGACAAGACCGCGGGGACCCGTTTCCTTTACCTCACTCGCTAGCCTCTCATATTCTTCCATCAGCCTCTCATTCTCTTGATTCACAGCAAGAACCTTACATATCCTGTTAGCCGCTGTCTCAGCCTGTAAAACACAATAGGTAAACAGGACGGCTCTGTCGACAGGGATGTGCATACACAAGGCGGAAGGCGGCAGGGCGGAGGTGGCATGTGCTGTAAACGGTGCAGGTTCTAGGTTCTGGTGGGGTAAGCCTGAGGATATGGTCTTTTCACACTACGGGTCATTGCACTCCTTTGGGACAGTTTCATACAGACGTACACAGCAAGGGGAATATACTGTAGGGAATAACAGAAGATTAGCGTTAGTTGAAAACATGAGCTTTGTGGAACATCAAACAAGTTAGTAACAGAATCGATGGGTTGCAGAAACAAGAATCTCTGGTCCCTGGGTGTCCACCTGAGCCCTCCCAGGGGTCCCCAACTTCCGGGATCTAATGCCTGATGATCTGAGGTGGAGCTGATGTAATAAGAACAGAAATAAAGTGCACAGTAGATGTAATGCACTTGAATCATCCCGAAACCATCCCCCACCCTGGTCCATGGAAAAACTGTCTTCCCCGAAATCGGTCCCTAGTGCCAAAAAGGTTGGAGAAGGCTGCTCTAACCAACCTCAAAACTACAGGGCAGGAATTCTCCAATCACATTAGATATCAAAGCAGAGAGCACTGGGTTCTGAATACATCTGCCACTGCCCTAAGCTCACAGAAGCCCTCTTCTCCCAAAATGAATGCATAGAATGTGTAGCTGGGATCCTTTCTCAGAACAGAACCTGCTTTAAGACTTTGTTTGATCCACCTGAGTAGCTGTTGTGGTATCAATAATTTTCTATTGTCCTTCCGTGGGGAGCTTGAGCTAGGAGTGGCCACCTTAAACCATGACCATGAGGCCCATCTGGCTTCAGCCCTCCTGCCTCGTCCCAAGCCTTACTTCTAAAACCCTCATAGGGGCCAATTTCCAATTACTACCATTTGCTGGAGATGGTCTTATAGAGTTATAGAGATCACAGAAATAATACATCCTTTGTATACCCCCATCTATAAGAACACTGCAAGTAGAGATACAGGAAGAGGCAGGAGGCAAAAACAGGGGACCAGGGAGAAAACAGAGGGACACCTACCTGTGATGTCCCTCAGGCTGTTGGTTAAGGAGTATGCATTTTTTTTTTTTGAGGTTTTAACACTGTTACCTTTTCACTATTTCAGTTACATTAATATTTGTCTTGCAAGATGTTTGAACAGGTCACTGAACAGTGAAGGGCATCCAGGTAGAAGAGAACTATTAATAAAAATGGGCCCTGAAAAGGTGTCCACTCCTCCTGGTCAAATCCCCCTTCACTGCTCAATCAATGCAGCCCAATTTTCATGGCTCTTGCTTTCCTAAAGCATGAGGATTTCCCACAATTGACTAGTGAAATATGAGTAATATCTTAGAAGGACAGAGAACTAAGAACACTTCAAGAACTTGAAAGGTAAAGGTGTTAGGTAAAAAAGCATTCACAGTTTGGAACTTGCCAAGTTAGGTCATTACAAAACACTCAGAAAGAGTCCCAGGTAAGATGTAAGTGCATGGACACACACCCAGGTATGCACGCATGTGCTCGCGCACACACGTAAACACGTAACTGAAACCAAAGCACGAGGGCAGCACAGCAACTGGATAGACGAGGGTTCAATACCTGCTCCGCGCCCGCGAAAGCATGGTAGAAGCAGGAAACGTATGTCATGATAGCTCTTTCATCGGGCTTGGGAGTGTTCACAATGTCTGAGGGAGGGAAAAATAACACAGAGAACAGACATACACAGAGATGAAGAGCAGAAACCAGGGTAAACAAAGGGAAGAACAAACTGGTTTACATTTGACTTTCTGTGTTTTTTGGGCCCCCCATCCTGACCTTTAGGAAGGCTGCACAGAACTGAACGCTCGTGAATACAATGCTTTCAACCAGCACATTTCTTTTCACATCGTCAAAATGAGGGTTTCTCTCCCACCCGGGTGGGTTTTTTTTTTTTTAAGTGCAGGCAAGGTATTCCTATGGGAACACGGGTGCTGCCTATTAGAGTTGGCTCCTACTTCCTAAGGACCTGTGGGATCCTGCCTTTTAAGTGGATCACGTCATCTGCCACTTCGGCTGTGAGCAAGGTGTGTCCCTTTGCAAGATGCAAGAGGACACGTAGACCTCTCTGGCCCCACTGTGCCCACCACTTCCCCTCCCCTCCCTCATAATCCTTGGCTTTCTGCTCTGTGCACAGCCCTCACTTAAACGGGGATGAAGTTCACTGAAGACAGCACATTTTCTAATCCTTCTATACATACTTACCATGCCACTGATAGAAACCACCCCGAGTAACAGAACTTCTAAAAAGAAGGGTCTACATGACTTGAACTTCTTACTATGATTCTCGCCACCATGTGTAGGAGCTGCCAAGACAACCACCAGGAAGAGAGAACCACAGGAACATACGCTTTTCCTTTCTCACCTTGGCCACCCCATTTGTGGCTGAATTATTAAGCTTTCTAACTTGAGACTCAGTTCAGTCACTGACAGAATGCAGTTTAAAAAGGTGCCATGTAATTCTCCAAGGTGGAAGCTCGTCATCGGATTTCCAGAAGATATCAATAGGATGTGGGCTTGTGGAACAGCATGGAACCTTCTAGAAAATGAACATGAATGGCATACTACTTACTACATAGATAGTACGTTTCAAAGAAAAACAGACTGAAGATAACAAACAACTACTTCCTTGGAACCAGATGGATCTCCTTACTCTGAGGAGTTGGGGGGTGGGGGAGAGAAAAACAACAGAAGAAAAAAAATCAAGACACAGAAGGTGAGAGGTGAGTGGCGCTTATGTTTCACATCCTCACCTTCTGCGCACCAGCAAAACCACGATAGTAATAGGAGACATGAATCATTATGGCTTTCTCATCAGGTCTGGCAGCATGTGGTCTAAATCCGTGTGGAAAAAAGAAGGTTAACTGCTTGGATGTTCCAACAGCAGCAGACCTCTCAGAGAGGCCAAAGTCTTGAATCTTCCCCCTTGCCCACACACTTCTGATGTTCAAACTTTGGCTCAAATCAAAAAAGTCACATTTGGAAATTCCTTACTCTGTGTGCACTTCTAAGAACCGCCAGAGAGAAGGGCACGGCCAGCTCAGAAGAACCCTAAACAAGCAAGTAAGTCGCACCCATGCCTGGAGTGGGAGCTCCAGAATTCCATTGAGGACACACAACTGTGCTCCCTCCCTCTGGACAGAGGGGGCCTCCCGGGGTCACCAGGGGGCCTCCAGCAGGTCCACACAGACCATGAACACCAGCAAGTCTACACCTGGTGATCACTGGAGGGAGAAACATAGAGAAACAACTCTCATAGCTTTTTAAAAAGTGTGGAAGGTACTTAAGATGGGAAAGAATCTCACCAGTTTTTATTATAGGTTCATGGGTGGATAGCCCAATTAGCTAAACAACTACTTCCTTGGAACCAGATGGATCTCCTTACTCTGAGGAGTTGGGGGGTGGGGGAGAGAAAAACAACAGAAGAAAAAAAATCAAGACACAGAAGGTGAGAGGTGAGTGGCGCTTATGTTTCACATCCTCACCTTCTGCGCACCAGCAAAAGCACGATAGTAATAGGAGACATGAATCATTATGGCTTTCTCATCAGATCTGGCAGCATGTGGTCTAAATCCGTGTGGAAAAAAGGTTAACTGCTTGGATGTTCCAACAGCAGCAGACCTCTCAGAGAGGCCAAAGTCTTGAATCCCCCCTTGCCCACACACTTCTGATGTTCAAACTTTGCCTCAAATCAAAAAAGTCACATTTGGAAATTCCTTACTCTGTGTGCACTTCTAAGAACCGCCAGAGAGAAGGGCATGGCCAGCTCAGAAGAACCCTAAACAAGCAAGTAAGTCACACCCATGCCTGGAGTGGGAGCTCCAGAATTCCATTGAGGACACACAACTGTGCTCCCTCCCTCTGGACAGAGGGGGCCTCCCGGGGTCACCAGGGGGCCTCCAGCAGGTCCACACAGACCATGAACACCAGCAAGTCTACACCTGGTGATCACTGGAGGGAGAAACATAGAGAAACAACTCTCATAGCTTTTTAAAAAGTGTGGAAGGTACTTAAGATGGGAAAGAATCTCACCAGTTTTTATTATAGGTTCATGGGTGGATAGCCCAATTAGCTACTCCATGTAGAGTTCAGAGACCATCACAAATGACAGGAAGAAAGGTCAAGAGCAGTAGGGGGGGGGGAGGTTGGGATGGAGGCAAGGATTTGCCAAAGCAATTAATGATCTGAGGGGAAGAAACTGGTATTTAAGACATTACAATGAGTGACACAGGGAGGAACATATTACTACGAAGCTGTGGGGATGGTGAGTCCGGACGCAGGTGGCAAACACATAGAGGATAATTAACAATGGGGAAAGATCTGCTGGGGAGCTGGTTATACCACCGCACGCCCCACACCCAAGCCACTCAAGTTCATAACTCTTTCGCCAGAAGACTCTTACAGATACTACTCTGCAAAGAAAATATCATATATAAGCATTTTTCTGAACCATTAAAAACAAAACAAAAAAAGAAAAATAATACGAGGCAATGATGTCACAAAGGAGCAGGAAATGAACAGAGTGCCAACATATCCCATGTACTCAGGATAAGCAGAAGAGATGCCCAGACCAGGACCCAGACTAAAGGAGAGCCAGGAGCAAGAGGATGATTAGCCTGCCAGAGTAACGGGGTAACTCCAAGCTCACCCTCCACTGTCAGAAGTCAGGGAGGCATCAGTGAAGGAAAAGATGAATTTACGGTCACTGTTTTTTCCTCTCTTCAGTATCCTAGTGGTTCATTCAAGAGGTAAACTCTACACAGGTATTTACTGTATGGAAAGTTTAAAGGACAGAGCACCCAAATGTAAACATAGGTCAGAAGACGGACAAGAAGAAAAAGGTACTTTTTCTACATTGAGACTTCATTGTTTCACTGCCTTTCTCCCTCTAATGAGTTTGTGAAAAACCGGAAGTAGATTCCGAAGAATGTATTCAAGTGTGTTCAACACCCAGTATCACAGGTGCTTGATAAAATGGCCATTAATAAACGGGCAAAACTAGACTGCTCACTGGCAGGTCACTGACTGGGTCACGCTGTGGCCCTCACACTGACAGGTGGAGTCCTGCTTCCTGGTACCTGGGAATGTGACCTTATCAGAAGTAGATCTTTGCAGATGTGATCAAGTTAAGACGAGGTCATGCTAGAGAGAGAGGCAGCCTTAATCCACGGTGACCGGTATCCTTTAGGAAGAAGGAAAAGACACAGAAACAGATGGAGAGGGAAGATGGCCATGTAAAGATAGTCGAGAGACTGCAGCAATGCTAAAAGGAGCCGAAGAACACCTGGGGCTTCTGGAAGCTGGAAGAACAAGGAGAGGTCCTCCCCCACAGACTCTGGAGGGAGAACGGCCCTGCCGACACCGTGATTTCAGTTACAGTTTACAGAACTAACAGAGAATAAATTTCTGTTGTCTCAAGTCACCTACTTAGTGGTATTTTGTTAGGGCAGCCGTGATACAGTTGCCAAAAATAAGGAAGAACAGAAGATTGACAACTGACTGGAACTAAGCTCTTCGTTTTCCCCCAACAATGCTTATTAGCAGAAGCAACACAACAGAGAACAATAAGATTAACAACAAGCACAGTAATATAAATTGCTTGAGGGCTGGGCCCTGCCTTATACATCTCATCATCCCCTGCAGCATCTCCAGGGTCTTGTATATGGTGAGTGCTCATCAAGTATCTGCTGAGTGAGAAGTGATTCATGCATTAAGTGAAATGAAATAAGGAATGAGGTCCATGTGTATGCACTTTCAATGCTGTGCCAGGGCAAAACACACAAACTCATCTCACAGAAAGGGCAGGAAAAGTACTGAAACCAGTCCCCAGCATGAGAGCTGCTAAGCTGCAATATACTGAGAGGTTCCAGCTCTAACGAAACTAAATTTAACTCGAACAAATTAAAGATGAAACGTGAAAGTCTGAGAGGCACATGCTGGCTAACTGTTCTATAGTCTACACTGTGATTCCATAACTTCTAGTGGGAAGGATTTTTTCCCTTGTGGAGTCTTAAAGCTTAAGGAGATTTATTTGTTAAATTTCTGCCTATGTAGTTAAAAAAAAGAAGTAACCTTATGTTGTTTAAAAAATTAAATTAAGATAGGAAGCTTTCCATTGAAAATCACATAGCATTCCATTTCTTTGCCAAAGTTGAACCTTTTACCAAGTCCTTTCACTATAGTCTTGCTGGCTTGGTTTTGAGGAGGATTCTAAAAAATAAGTTTGAACTACCTACACATGAAATATTCTAATAATTATGAGGCCAATGACAGAAACTTCTAAGGGACCCTAGTGCTTCAGATGTAACCTAGCTATACAATTTACAAGTCCCCATGTGTGGCTGTAACATAGGGAGCCCACAGATTTTCTGTAAGTCAGTAAAGACAATTTTCATCTCACCTTCTGCATCCAACATTTTGGGAATATCCAGGTGCTTCTCTGCTATTTCCATGGCCAGGTTGATATTTCCTATTGGGTCATCCTGCATGGAAAAGAATATAATCAGCTTTTTAACATGTTTTTTTGAACAGCACTTAATGACTTTTTTTCATACATAACCACAATAGTATAAGATTTTCTTTCTTATCTTTTCCCAAACACTTCAAACATTTAGAGAAACATCAAAAATAACATAAAAATTACTCAATCCATGCACACTTTATAAAATGTGAGCAAAAAGTCTGAGAGAACAGATACTGTGTGGCTGGGAGGAAAGTTGTAAGATATCTTCTCATGAATGGGGGAAAAAAAAACACCCTGGATACCTTAGCATTTATTTCCAACTCTTGATAACAAAAATTTAGATGATTCCAAAAGGAAGCATGAAACATACATTTTTTTCCAGATCTGGAAGGTGGTCATGGAGAATATTTATTAGTACAACACTAACTTTATGTTTATTTATGTTTTAAATACAAGAAAATTTTGCTTTTAGCCCGTTTAGGTGAAACTTTTAGATCACTAAATATTGTTACAACATGGCTACAAAGAGCCAAAGTTTGGTTTGGAGAATATTAATTTTAAAAAATCAAATTATTAAAGAAACCATAAAAACAATATTGTAAATAAAAACTGTGAAGAAATTTTTGTTCTTATGACTGTGTTTGTCATCCACAGTAAAACTGGTTAAATATATATATAATATAACAAAGTATATTTAACCAGAAGTTTTTAACTGAAATACTGAAAAATTAAAAGATGTATTTAATATTTCTTCTTTTTATCTTCTAAAGAAATTAAGTATCATGAATCTGAAATGGGATGGGGAAGTATATAATACAGAAAAAATAAAAATGAGAAGTGATGTTAGTCCAGAGATAACTATAATGAACTTTACCATCAAAGCCATTTAAACATTTCAGAAGGTGCAATGTTTTGCAATGAGAATGATCACTTTGATATGGTGAAACATTTAAAACATGCAGGCTTCAAAGATGTTCAGTGCTCAAGGAAGAAACCAAAGCAAGCCTCCTGGCCTCTCAGAGTTTACTATCATTTCAGGCAAAACGTTTTTTCAATTCCATGTTGTCTTCACAAAGCATATAATCCTTTTATTAAAAGCAGCCATATAATAAGGGGAGTCTTAGCTGCACATTTCATGCAAATTTTATAAAGCCAAATAGATGAATAAAAGTTTCTTTTTGTTCTTAACACAGAAGAAAAATTTCAGCATTAAAAACAAAGCAATAATTCAGAGACTTTGTGAATGGTATCTCACTGAGAATGTGACTTGACATAAAACATGGCAATTAAGTGTTTTCTTGGCTCAGCTATGGTATGTGACCCTGGGCAAATTACAAAATTCTCCTCTTCTTCATCTGTAAATGTGGGATAATAAGAGTACCAACTTTATAGGCACGTCACATCACATAGTTCGCTGTGCATTATGCAGCCTGCAAGACTATTTGTGCATGTGCGTGCACGTATGCTCAGTGGCTTCAGTTGTATCTGACTCTGCGACTCTATGGACCATAGCCCGCCAGGATCCTCTGTCCACAGGATTTTCCTGGCAAGAATACTGGAGTGGGTTGCCATGCCCTCCTCGAGGGGATCTTCTCAACCCAGGGACTGAACTCCTGTCTCCTGCACTGGAGGCAGATTCTTTATTGCCGAGCCACCAGGGAAGCCCTTGTATATGTATAATATACATAAAATATATGTATTAATATTAAAAGTAATACCCAGATGTATGACACATACTGCTGCTGCTAAGTTACTTCAGTCGTGTCCAAATCTGTGCGACCCCATAGATGGCAGCCCACCGAGCTCCCCCATCCCTGGGATTCTCCAGGCAATAATCCCGGAGTGGGTTGCCATTTCCTTCTCCAATGCATGAAAGTGAAGAGTGAAAGTGAAAAGTAAAATTGAAGTCGCTCAGTCGTGTCTGACCCTCAGTGACCCCATGGACTGCAGCCTTCCAGGCTCCTCCATCCATGGGATCTTCCAGGCAAGAGTACTGGAGTGGGGTGCCATTGCCTTCTCCATGACACATAGGCACTCAATAAGTATATATGTTAGACTAATACATACATAATAAACATATATACTTATTAAGTGCCTAATCTAGAGTGGTATTGTTAATTATTATCATTTTTTTACTGATCACAGGTGGCCAATTACCACCTGTCAATAGACTTTTTGTAATAAAAACTTCCCAGGTGGCGTTAGTGGTAAAGAATCCGCCTGCCAAGGCAGGAGACACAAGAGACTGAGGTTCAAGCCCATGGTTGGGAAGACCTCCTGGAGTAATGGAAATGGCAACCTACTCTAGTATTCTTGCCTACAAAAGTCCATGACAGAGGCACGTGGTAGGCAGAGGAGGCTGCAGGCTACAGTCTATGGGGCTGCAAAGAATCGGACACGACTGAGCAACTGAACACTAAAAACTGACCCTTATAAACGGCCAATGAAGTTAGGTCTCTCTAGTATAGCTCCCTCATTTTGCAAATAAGCTAAACAGTAACTGAAAAATATATACACTGTCTCTACGTTTCAGAATAACTCTGGGATGAGAGTATACACTTGGGGAAGTTGAAAAACTCTGGCTGCCCATTGCCTTCGGCAATCTTCCATTTGAGGACCACGGTTCTCACCTTCAGGACACAAGTGCGTTTTTCATATGCTACCCCATGGTCCATGAAGACAGGTCAGGTGAAGGGTGGTGAGCATGTGATGACTGCAGGGGGGGCCAAAGCCAGCACACTCTTCCAGCCCACCCTCCACGGGCCACACCGTGAGAGAAGCATGCAGCGCAGACCAGATGCCACACCAAACACAGCAACTCGAGGTGCATGGCCAGCCAAGCACACCAGCAGCGGGGGGAAATGTGCCTGACGCCCTGGCAGGAATGCTCATGCGGCGTCTTAAGTCTTTACATGGCCTTATTACTGGGCGGATAGACTGTCCACGCAAGATTTAGAAGGGGGCAGGATTTCTTTTTTCCAACACAGATCATATGTGCAAACTATTTTAAAGAAAGAATTCAGACTGTTTGAAACTCAAGCACAATAAAAGCTTAAGCTTAAAAGGAGAATGAAACTTTCCTCAGCTGAAAAAAATAAAAACTTTCGTAAGCTGAATTTTTTGAAAAGAGAAGAACAAAAATCCCTTAAACCTCTTTTCTAAGGGTGCAACTAACACCTTACATCAATAGTAAGGTAATTATGAAGCGTCTCTGGTGTGAGAAACAAGTTAATCAACTCTTGAGTAAATAGGTCAGCAACTAAATCCTTCAGAAAAGATAAAAGGAATTTAAATACAAGGTTTGGGGTATCTGCATCTCCTTCCCCAGCTAGATACTTCACTTCCCATATTTTCATCTGGGAAAGTAACATCTCTAAGAAACATGTACAAAGCTTTCATAGTAAATCAAGCCAGTACAATGAACATCGTAATGTGGGCCAAAACGGTGACTTGGCTCTGGGTCTTGTCCTGCCCTCAAATGACGGGTGAGCACGCTCCCGGCCACCCTTCCTGTCCTCACCCCTCGCAGGGCCGGCCGGGAGGGCATTCTGGCAGCAGCCTGGGTGCTGGTGTGAGTTCAGGGCCGACGGGCTCAGCCTCAGACGACATGCTGGGGGCAGGGTGGACACAGCATGCCGGGCCCCCCAAATGACCTTGTTCAGCTTTGAGTAGTCAATGAGATCGGGCCGGTGTCTGTGGATGAGCGCACAGAGTCCAAGGCCGTCTTTCCAGCTGCATGACAGTCACAGTCGGGAGGAACAGGAACTCGGGTTAATGGAGAGGCGGCGGCAGCAGCGGCAAGGGTCTGCCCTTGGTCATATGTTGGCCTGGAATTTGGGACCCGAAGCCCCAGGTACCTCCCTCGCTCCCCAACCCAGTGATGCCGTGGCCCCTTCCCAGGGAATACTCATTTCTCTCCTGGGGTATGCTGAGGACTGCCACCCCCTTACTAGTCTCTCTTCCATCTACGGCTTCAGGCTCAGCCTTGCCTGGGACTCCCTCCCTGCCGCGCTTCTCCTGTGCTGGAAGAACCAGCAGGGACGGAGGGAAGATGCTCCCCCCACCAGTGCCCCTCTCCCCACTCAGGGCCTGGCAGGTCTGGCTTCCTCCTCTCTCTCTCCTCCAAGTCCCTGGAGTCATCCCAACAGACAGACACCAGGACAGTCCACCCTGAAACGCCCAGGACACACTTTCCTCCAAGAGTACGCTCCTTATACACTCCAAAATCCTACACTCTCCCCATCCTTCTTCATAGAGTTGTTTTCTACTATTGCTTTGCTTGTTTGTTTGTTTTAAGGTAATGATGCGTTAAGCACTTGAAGGACTTAGCTGGGAGAGTCTGAATTTCCGCTCTGCCCAAAGACACCACCGCGTTCCAGACACCCTCAGGCTTTGAGCTCCCTGGTGACCAGCAGCAGGTTCACTGAAGACCAGGAGCGGGAGTCCTGTGCCTTGAAGGGTGGGGAAGAAGGAGACCCCAGGGGCTACATTGTTGAAGGGATCAGGCTCATTTTGGGCCAGAGTAAGAAAAGAAGGTAAGTGGAAGGCCAGACTGGGCCTCTGACATTCACCCAGCAGGTCCCAGCCTTTCCAGGTCCTCTCATCCTAACAGCTTGTTGTAGGAACAGCAAGGCTCCTCCTCACCTGCGTGCACTCGGGACACCTAATAATACTTATCTCCCTAGATGAACCTCCCTAGTTGGTCCTGGGGGCTCATCTGTATCCTTCATTTCTTTCCTCTGATCTATGAGCGCTAGGGACCCATTTATATTCATGGGTATCCCTATCACATAAAGGGAGAAACATAAACATCTGGCAAAAGATGTACATGAGAAAGGAAAGACTGAAGCAAGGGACAGGAATCATGCTCTCACATCATTTCTGGATCGCCTTCATTCAGCTCCCTATAGTTTTCCAAACAGGCCTTTTCTACTTTTCTCCAATCCCAGCCTACAAAGCTGACTGATGAAGCATCTTCTGGGCACTGCAGACAAGAGGGACAGGGTGGACCTCGTACATGGGATATGCAGACCCTAGTTCAATCTCTCCTTGTCCCTGAGAAGCCATCCCTGCCGTATCCCTGCATGATGCTCACAAACAGTACCAGTCTCCCTAGCCTGAATCCCATGTTTTCCCCAGTGGGACCCTAAGCATCAATCAGTCCAGAGCCTAAGTTCTACTACATAAGAAAACGCCCCACAGACAGGAAGAGACAATGAAATAAACAAACACTGTTCCCTCTGTCCACTGATATTCCAGAGGGCCTATAAGGACCCCAGGGCCCTGGTTGCTCACCTGGTATGGAAGTTCTGAATGTTCACATTTCTATAAGGAGCGGTCTTCCGTTGACACCAAAGTAGCAGGCCTTCTTTGGCAGAGGTTTCTGTAATGATAGCCAGAGAAAGAGTTCACCCTCACCTGTCACTCACCCAAGTTCTTGTCACTTGTTAAAAGAGACTTCCCAGAGGGCCCATCGTCAAAGATATCACCTCTGCAAGAGGAGAGGGGCTGGAACCCTCTTCCCAGGGACTGACTTCTGATGCCCCTTGAAGGGGCTTAAAAAGGATAATAGAGAAGCAACAACAAGGTATGACATAATGAATACCAAACCAGACATCACGGGTACTGATAACTTACCTTTATGATAAAAAAATTTTTTTAAATGTGTATAATTTATAACTTAACTAACCTGTCATTGCCAGGAGAAGGAAATGGCAACCCACTCCAGTATTCTTGCCTTGAGAATCCCATGGATGGAGGAGCCTGAGGGCTACAGTCCATGGGGTCGTAAAGAGTCGGACACGACTGAGCAGCTAACACACACACACAACCTGTCAGTGATCTCATTTAAAATGTATATTCTTAAGTAAATGGGATTCAGAGAGGCCACTGTGTCTGAAATGTATTCCCTCAGTGATTTAAAAATACTTAGAGGTTTTTATTGGCAAATTCCATGTTTGGCCACTGGGGTTCTGACCAAGGTGGGGAAAAAAAAAAACAACCAACCGCTGCTGGGAATTTCCTGGTATTCCAGAGGTTAAGGCTACACGTCCACTGCAGGGAGCCCAGGTCCCATCTCTAGTTGGAGAACTAAGATCCCGCGTGCCACACTGCGGCAAAACAACAAGAACAACAGCCACCTTGCTGCAACAGCCGTAAAGACTGCTTAGATGTCTCACTGCGGGAACACAGCACAGAACTGATGTCCCAGCTGCCACTCTCTGAGTGCACCCCTGTATCCCCCTGAGGACACACTTCTCCAGGGCTACTCCAGCCCCAGGCTGAGCAAGGCAGGGGCACCAGAGTGGGGCCATTCCTGCCACAAGTGGGACTCCTCTGAGAGCAACTGAGGCTGAGGGACTCCCCATCAGCCCAGCTGAACCTGCCTGAGGACCACTCTGCAGAATCAGACTGTTCTTTCCAAGTCCTTCTCTCCACAGCACCAGTGTCAGCCAGGCACTAGGCCTGAAGGCGCCCTGCCATCTACTGCTGCCTCTTATCTTATCCTCCACAGGCATTGCCCCCAGCACATCTCTAGCATCTCTGCTATGCACTTAATGTCTGTGTGCGTGCGTTAGTCACTCAGTCGTGTCCGACTCTTTAGGACCCCATGGACTGTAGCCCACCAGGCTCCTTTGTCCATGAGATTCTCCAGGCAAGAACACTGGAGTGGGCTGCCATTTCCTTCTCCAATGCATGAAAGTAAAAAGTGAAAGTGAAGTCGCTCAGTCGTGTCCAAATCTTAGCGACCCCATGGACCCCAGCCTACCAGGCTCCTCCATCCAAGGGATTTTCCAGGCAAGAGTACTGCAGTGGGGTGCTATTGCCTTCTCCGACTGAATGTCTGTGTCCCCCTCAAATTCATGGGTTGGAGCCCTAACCACCATTGTGATGGTACTTAGAGATGGAGCCTTTGGGAGCTGATGAGGGTTAGATGAGGTCATGAGGGTAGGGCCCTCATGATGGGATTGGTGCCCTTATAAGATGAGCAAGCTCTCTGCTGTCTCTCTCTTTCTTTTCCCACCTGTCCTTCTCCCTTCCCTCTTTTTCTCTACCATGTGAGGACACACAGAGAAGGCAGCCACCTACAAGCCAAGGAGAGAGCCCTCACTAGAAACTACAGGTGCTATTGCCTTCTCCGACTGAATGTCTGTGTCCCCCTCAAATTCATGGGTTGGAGCCCTAACCACCATTGTGATGGTACTTAGAGATGGAGCCTTTGGGAGCTGATGAGGGTTAGATGAGGTCATGAGGGTAGGGCCCTCATGATGGGATTGGTGCCCTTATAAGATGAGCAAGCTCTCTGCTGTCTCTCTCTTTCTTTTCCCACCTGTCCTTCTCCCTTCCCTCTTTTTCTCTACCATGTGAGGACACACAGAGAAGGCAGCCACCTACAAGCCAAGGAGAGAGCCCTCACTAGAAACTACCAACACTGGCAACCTGATCTTGCACTTTCAGCCAAATAAAATTCTGTTAAGTCACCCAAGCTATGGTATTCGGCATGGCAGCCTGAACAGGTTATGACAGCTTCTAACACCATCTTGACACTTGCTTCTTCAGTTCAGTTCAGTCACTCAGTCGTGTCCGACTCTTTGCGACCCATGAATCGCAGCACGCCAGGCCTCCCTGTTCATCACCAACTCCCGGAGTTCACTCAGACTCACGCCCATCGAATCAGTGATGCCATCCAGCCATCTCATGCTAATTTAAAATAATGATTGACCCAGCTCTGATTCAAACTTGCTAGATTCCAAGTCTTATTCTTCATGTATTAAACATTTGGACTTTAATGAAATGACTGGCTATAAATTCCAGTAAGTGTATATGCTGGCAACAAAAGGAGGGCAATATGAAAAGAAACCAATAGTTAACCAACAGTTTACAGGGCATTCCTAAATTTATATCATTTATTTAGAAGAGAACTAAGATATAAGGTACAAAAGGAAGAGGGAAAACCAAAACAGACAACAGCAAGATCAAATAAATTTTGCAAGAAAAAATCTACAATGGACTTTGTTTTAGTTTACTTGACTCAACCTTAAGTTGCCAAGGACACAGCAGCACACACTTCCTTCCTCTTTCTCACCAAATGCCCTGTTCAGGTCTCTAGAATAAATCTGATGAGTTGTGACAGCACCAAATAGAAGTAAAGGGCTTTGAAAGTAAAGGGTGAGAGTCATTAACAAGAGTCAACAAAGGAAAATTTAAATAAACAAGAGAGGAAAAAGCCACTCAGCTTGCTTTATTTCTCAGCATGTTTCTCAGAGGATTTCTATACCAATGATAGGCCTGATAAGAACTTAGCTCGTTCTGATTATAGAAGTGCTAACACCAGGGAAAAAATAGTTTAAAAAGTTTTAAGGTAAATTAAACTTTATTATTCTTCTTGAAAAGAAAAGCAGTAAAGCTTAAATAAGGTTTTTAATGCAAAGTCAAATAAAGTAGCACTCATGGAAGCGTCACTATTTTAAGAAATTATGCAAGTGAATTGTTTTTGCATGTATGTTAAGTAACTGCAGTCCTATCCAACTCTTTGTGAGTCCATGGACTATAGCCCGCCAGGCTCCTCTGTCCATGGGATTCTCCAGCCAAGAATACTGGAGTGGGTTCCCATTTCCTCCTCCAGGGAAATCTTCCTGACCCAGGGATAGAACATGCATCTCCTGCATCACAGGCGGATTCTTTACAATTTGAGCCACCAGGGAAGCCTGAATTGTCTTTACTCATAATTATTTGAAAAGGTTTTATGTGCTATAGTCTTAAAAAAAATGGAAAAGCAATTAAAAAAAGGTTGAAAAAAGTTCCAAATTGAGAAATATTCAAAACAAATAAAAATACAGATTTTAAAAATTCATGAAATTCTACTAATTTAATATCATTTGTCCTTTTTGAAATTATTTAACTAAGCCCCTTAAGTTATTTAATATTCAAGTCAATAAGTTTAATATTTCTGTACATTCTCTTAAAAAACCATCCATTCAGTTCAGTCGCTCAGTGGTGTCCGACTCTTTGCGACCCCATGAATCACAGCACGCCAGGCCTCCCTGTCCATCACCAACTCCCGGAGTTCACTCAAACTCACGTCCATCGAGTCGGTCATGCCATCCAGCCATCTTATCTTCTGTCATCCCCTTCTTCTCCTGCCCCTAATCCCTCCCAGCATCAGAGTCTTTTCCAATGAGTCAACTCTTCGCATGAGGTGGCCAAAGTACTGGAGCTTCAGCTTCAGCATCAGTCCTTCCAAAGAACACCCAGGGCTGATCTCCTTCAGAATGGACTGGTTGGATCTCCTTGCAGTCCAAGGGACTCTCAAGAGTCTTCTCCAACACCACAGTTCAAAAGCATCAATTCTTCTGCACTCAGCTTTCTTCACAGTCCAACTCTCACATCCATACATGACTACTGGAAAAACCATAGCCTTGACTAGACAGCTTTTGTTGGCAAAGTAATGTCTCTGCTTTTGAATATGCTATCTAGGTTAGTCATAACTTTCCTTCCAAGGAGTAAGCACTTTTTAATTTCATGACATTAAAAGGCAAATGACTGACGAAAAGCTTTTATTTTTATGACAAAGGGTTGATTATGTGCAACAAATGAAGCAGTCAAATCCACAAGGAAAGGAACAATAAGAAAAAAGTGGGAAAAGGTAATTAGCAGGAAAATTATAAAGGAATACTAGTAGTTAAAATACATGGAAACAAAAAGATTCAACCTCACTAGTAATCTAAGAAATAAAAAATTTAAAAATACATTTTTTAAATTAGCAAAAATAAGATGATAATGCCCAAAGTTGACTAGAGAAAGAAAAAACATTTTCACCCACCACTGAGGGGAATGGATATGAGTAAACTTTTCTGAATGACAATTTGTCAGCCTTAGAAACATAACCTCTAACTCAGTAAACTTATTCTATGTAGATAATTAGAGAAGTGTGCAAAGATATATTCTTCGTATCATCTAATTTAATAACATAAATGTGTAAAAAGCCTAAATTCAAACAAAACAGAAGTTTGGATAAATAAATTATAGTACAGCCACATGATGGAGCACAAAACAAGTAAAACTGAAATTAGAGGAAAGTACTTCACATGGTAATACAGCCACAAGATATCATGAAAATAGTAGACAAAAGAGTGGAGTATGCAGTATAATCTCTTTTCAAACTGAAACCATGAATTAATTTAGACACAAATGTAACATACCAATACATTATGGTTTAAACAACAACAACAACAAAGCCACAGATAAAAGTCCCCATTACCATCCTTTCCAGAAATAATCACTATTACAAATCTGTATAGCCTTTCAGATCTGTTCTATATATTTATTTACATATATCTATAGTTGAAGGAGATCAACCCTGGGATTTCTTTGGAAGGAATGATGCTAAAGCTGAAGCTCCACTACTTTGGCCACCTCATGCAAAGAGTTAACTCACTGGAAAAGACCCTGATGCTGGGAGGGATTGGGGGCAGGAGGAGAAGGGGATGACAGAGGATGAGATGGCTGGATGGCATGACCGACTTGATGGACATGAGTTTGAGTGAACTCTGGGAGTTGGTGATGGACAGGGAGACCTGGTGTGCTGCGATTCATGGGGTTGCAAAGAGTCAGACACGACTGAGGGACTAAACTGAACTGAAACTGAATAGTTAAATATAGAAATACATATTTATTTTAACTTAATGGTATTCATATTGTATGTACTAGGGAGGTTGTTCTTTTCAATTAATACATCCTGGAGAGTTTTCTTAGTAAACAGGAACAGTCTATTCTTCTAAACTCTTCTATATGATTTTTAAGAATAAATATACTTTAACAACATTTTTCTACTGCTTTGCTGTGTCTGTATTCTTAAGCTATATGTGCAAAACAAAAATTTTTTTAAAATATTATGAAGTCAAATACAGATAAAACTGTTTGCCATGGTTATCTCAGTATGCTTTTCTCATTGTTCTCTTTAAGCAATTATTACTTTTTCTATTAGAGAAAAATTATATTAAAAATAATAAAAAATAATTTTAAAACATTTTGCTTTCAAAGATATATCACATTAGGATTTCCATGATGGTCCAATGGTTAATCCACCTGTCAATGCAGGGGACACCAGTTCAGTCCCTGGTCCAGGAAGATTTCACAGGCCACAGGGCAACTAAGCCCATGTGCCACAGCTACTGAGTCTGTACTCTAGAGCCTGCAAGCTGCAGCTACTGAGCTCAGGCTCTGCAACTACTGAAGCCCACAAGCCACCACTACTGAAGCCTGAATGCCATGGAGCCCAAGTTTCACAAAAAGAAAAGCCACCACAATAAGAAGCCCACACACCACAATAAAAGAATAGCCCTGATCACTGCAACTAGAGAAAACCTGCACAGCAACAAAGATCCAACACAGCCAAAAATAAATAAATAAAAAGAATATATCACATTATGTCTAAGAAATGATACTTCTATATTATAGCTGCCGTTTAATGAATGATATATTGGCTAAAGTAAATGTTTTCTCTACTCAAAAACAGAGTATTTCAGCTTGTGTAAGTATAGTACTAACACTATTAATCTATCTGCAATTAATAAGCAATGCTTGAAAAAATAAAAATGAATCATATATGCAATGTCTCTGAATATCAACTAACAACTTTTAACCATACTCACCCAGAATCCTAAGGTTTTTGTGGGAACATCTGTGAATCTTTACATATCAGAATGTGGCACCAGGGGATATATCTTTGTTTCTATTCTACTGCTTCCAAATACTATTTTGGCACAGGTTGGATTGTGTATGAAAGTCACTAGTCATGTCCAACTCTTTGTAACCCCATGGACTGTAGCCCGCCAGGCAACTCCATTCATGGGATTTTCCAGACAAGAATACTGGAGTGGGTTGCCATTTCAATTTGCAGGGGATCTTCCCAACCCAGGAATCAAACTCAGGTCTCCCCCATTGCAGGCAGACCCTTTACAATCTGAGCCACCAGAGAAGCCAGGTTGGATTATTTGTATTCAAAAAGTAGTTATAAATGAAACCACAAAGCTACAGTAATCAAAACAGCAATGGTATTGGCACAAAACCAGACATACAGATCAATGAAACAGAACAGAGAGCCTACGGTCAATTAATCTCTGACAAAGAAGGCAAGAACAAACAATGCAGAAAAAAATAATCTTTTCAACAAGTTGTGTTGGGGAAGTTGGACAGCTACATGTAAACCAATGAAATTGGGGGGGGGGCATCTAAGATGGCAGAGGACTAGGACGGAGAGACCACTTTCTCCCCCACAAATTCATCAAAAGAACATCTCAACACTGAGTAAAATCTACAGGGCAACTTCTGAATGCGAGCAGAGGATATCAGGCATCCAGAAAAGCAGAACATTGTCTTCAAAAACAGGTAGGAAAAACACAAAAGACCAAAAAAGAAACAAAGGAGGTAGGGAGGGAGCTCCATCCTGGGAAGTGAGTCCTGTCCCGGGAAGAGAGTTTTAAAAAGAGAGAAGTTTCCAAATGCCAGGAAACACTCTCACTGCCGAATCTGTGGCGAGTCTTGGAAGCACATAACAGGGAAGAAAAATAAATGGTGATTAAGGCCAATAGGTTACGAGCCCAACGGTAACTCCCCCAGCAGAGAAGCAGAGCAGACGCCTGCATCCGCCACTAGCAAGTCGGGGCTGGGCAAGGAGGTGCGCGAGACGTGGGCAGCAGCACTTCATAAGAATCCGGCCGGAATGCCCGCGCCTAACCAGAGCGAACTAACTCAGGCTAGCACACCAGACTGTGGGACAGTTACCACGCGAAAAGCTCAGACATAAGACACCGCAGGACTGCGCACAGAACAAAGGACGGAACAGAAATAGCCAGCTGCAGGCCAGCCCCCACCAGCGACAGGCAGCCAGAGCTGTGGGGGCTGGAATGTGGCAATCGCAGCCCTGGAGGGACTTTGCTGATCAAACTGCAAGCAGGCTTCTTTGCTAACTGAGACTTCCTGGGGTGCTGGACAGTCACAATTTGCCTGAAAAGGGCTCCCAGGGTACACCCGGAAAACGAAACAGCAGGAGAGGGCGATAAGCCGTGCGACTGCGCTCGCCGAACACCTGAGCTCCTTGGTCCTGGGAAGGGCACAAAGCGCAGGCCCAATCGAGACTGCGATTA